>CAMOHE010041031.1:0-24999 GCA_946598075.1 Artocarpus hirsutus | reverse complement strand
GGAGTCCTTAGTCGAGAGCATGTTCCTATATGGACAAAAGATTGGAGGTCTAAGGATTTAGATAAAGTAAAAGATGTGATTTGGAGAAAGATATACAAAGCTTTCACAGTTAAGGATTGGTATAGGAAAAGGGCATTAAAGGTTTGCGACGAATTAGCAAAGGGGTTCAGATCTGACCTCTACGTTACCTTCGTACAGCCATACCTTTCCATTCCGGAGGAGGATGTAAATATATATAAACAGCCTCCTACGGTAGCACATTACTACCCCTCCATAAACGATGAAGATTGGGAAGCTTTTGTGAGGTATCGACGATCCAATGATTTCCAACTGCTATCATCAAATGCAAGGAAAATAAGAGCAGAAAATTAATATTGCTCTATGGTTGGCCGAGTGGGATATAGAGAGCTCGAGCAATCCATTGTACGTTACTAATTAACTCAAACTACATTGCTTCATTATTGCTACATTACTATGTTACTAACATAGCATAACATAGTTTGCAAAGACAGGTGTGCAACCTACACGGGAGGAGTTGTGGATAAAATCATGCCAAGGTCCCAATGGCCAGTTTAAAAATCTAAAAGTAGTAGAGATTTCAAACTTGATTGTAAGTCTACTGAACACAAACAATTAATCTTGTATTTTACTACGTGCGGATGAAGGGTTGCTTGAATAACATGGTTGTATTGTTCTTGTACAGGATGAATACACAACGCAACAAAGTCAAGGGAGCTTCCAATCGGTTGGTAATGATGACATTTTGACGAGGGCACTAGGGAAACCGAAACATTCAAGACGTGTTCGCGGTCAATCAAAGTTTATGAAGCAGTCTCAATACTTCAACCTCCAACCAGGATTGTCAAAGTTGAATTCTCAAATGTCGAAGATGCAGATGGAGATTGCAGAACTCTGAAGTCTTGTGACTGAGCTCATTTTCCAAGGACGTGCTAAGTCGATGGATGATAGCATCTCACAATGCAACAGCTTCAAAGCTAGTTGTAACCCTCCTAATACTATAGCGGAAGCTGCAGAAGCTCCAGAAGCCCCAGAAGTCCAATTGTCACCTCCTCCTCAAGGGCCCGAACAATGTAGGCTCTTTGTTGAGGATAGAGTTAATGGTGAGTGTACACTTGTTGCACTTGGGAAGGTGTGGATGGAGAGCCTTCCAACTGATACAGTTCATGGACGACTACTAGAGGAAGAGAACGTGCGTGTTAGCATCACTACCACCAAAGTTAGAACAACTGAATTGCCTATTCCAACACTTGAGGCAACAACTGTGGGTGAAGCAGCAGGAAGCTTTGTCGCATGGCTGAAGAGATTAGTTGAAGTCATCACATTGACAAAGATGAGTCGAACACCTAGCCATGTTCCTAAAGATCTAAGCGAAAAGAAACGACAAAAAAAGAAAAGCTCTCTAAAAACAAGAGAATCACAACCTGAGGTTCAACAACACCAAGGACAAATCGTTGCTAATGAGTAGCTGTGTGCATTTAACTTCACTTCAGTACCTCAAGAGTTTATGCAGTTAGCTCTATACGCACATTCTTTCATACGTGATGGGTCGACCATTCAGTGCTCGATACCAGTAAATGTCACTGGCAATGATTTCTCTATCTTTGTGGGGTATGAAGACGTTTACGACTTCATCAGTTTCAAAGAAATCGGGGCAAACTGTATCCTCATATACCTCAGGTGATAACTCCAGCCTTATTTAAGTATTTTAAATATATACGTAGAGTTGTAAGGTGTTTTAAAATAATTCACTGTAATGTTTTTTATTGTAGTTTTTTGGCGGAATATTGTGAACTTCAAGGCATGGCGCAAAATTTTGGCTTCATATCTCTGGCTATTGTTTCAAGTGCTGCAAGAGACCTGCAGAGTGATCATAGAGAGCGTACCACATCACTCCTCCACCTATTAGCTGAAGCACCGAGAGGGAAATTATTCTTCCTACCATACAACGTTAGACAATATTAGATGTTAGGACTTATTTCGCCATGGGAGGACCAAATATATTGGTTTGACCCCCTTGGACACCCACCACGTGAGGATTTCTTATCACTCACAAGATTGTAAGTATTAATATTGTCTTACAAAATTAATTGTTTTTAGTCTCACATAATTGTATCGTCTATTAGTTTATGTATTATTTAAACATGATACATTATTAGGGCGCTTAACGATTGGAAGCTCCAAGCGGGAACCGGTGTCACAAACCGACCAAGCAGAACGTTATATTCTAAACGTAAGTGCCCAAAACAACAAGGAAACATAGAATGTGGTCTTTTTATTCTACGTTTCATGCGGGATATAATTACAAGTGGTATACAAGCCTTAGGAAAAAAAGAAGTTTATATACATACAGATATACATGAAGTTAGATTAGAGTGGGTACAATTTGTAAATAGGTTTGTGCTTTTTAGATAGGTACACGTCATAGTAGATTAACAAAGTGCTCAAAATAGCTCAAGTGTAAAATGATCTTGTAAATACAAATTAATTTTTAATATAAAACAATTATTGTATGTAATTAGGGCCTTGATGTAATGGATAACATACGGGACTGGCCATGTTGCAGGAGAATTTTTTTTTTGTAAAATAGTAAATTTCCACGACGGTTTTTGACCTAAACCGTTGTGGAAGGCTGAGCTTCTACGATGGTTTTTCACCAAAACCGTCGTGGAAGGCTCAGCTTCCACAACGATTTTTCACAAAATCGTCATGGAAGCTCAGCCTTCCACAACGGTTTCGGTGAAAAACCGTTGTAAAAAATTAACACTTCCACCGATCTCGCGCACCAATTATTCTATTACATGACGGTAAAAAACTGTCGTGAAAAGTCAGTCTTATTCCACAACAGAGGTTTCCACGATGGTTTTGTTAACCGTTGTGGAATCCACATTTTGTACTAGTGTACGATGGGACACGAAAAATGTCCCATAGGGACACATGTTATGTCTTAGAGGGACATGTGACATATCCTAATTGAACATGTAAAATGCCTTGGAGGGACATGCGACATGTCTCGGAGGGGACACACACTAGGTTTGTGGCATAAGAACTTTTCACATTTTGAGGCATAAATAAGAATTGTCTAAAAATGTGGGATTTATGAAAACTCCCCAAAACAATCCTGTTTATATTCTTGGGCTTCAAAACTGCAACCCATTTAGAGATCAATGAAACGTTGTTTGGGTCCATATACTGACTCCTATACCTTGGGCCGTATTGTGCGATATGAAGTTGGATTTGCATCTTGTGAAAATTCGGTTATCAACAACGAGCAGTACTAATACTCTTTCGATTTTTAACTCTATGACGATCATCTAAAGCAGCCATATTGACCATCACAATAGCACTGTCAGCTTATAAATTAGCAAATTAAAAAAAAAAAAAAAAAAAAAGAAGAAGTTCCCTTTTGCTTATTGTGAAAAAAGAAGGTAAAAATATACAAGTTCTTAGCACTAGCTTAAAGAAATTGAAGTATGACTCAATGTGTCATTGTATTTCGGGTAATATGCATTCCCTTTTAACTACTTTGTTGAGATATCTTAGTCAATTAGCTCAAACTAGATAAACAAGGGACCTTTATTACTCACCATAATTGAATAACATAGTAAACTTATGCTCGACTTTAACTGTTGTTACGTTTTTGAAACAAAAGTTACGTGATCGTTTTATTTACGCACCTGTTTGGCTTATAGGACGGAAGTGCCCATGAATTTGATACAAAATTACACACTTGCTCAGTCAACTAATCAACTCCATTGGCAATGTCCAAATGAACAAGATTTCCAACCAAATTTATACAAACAAAACAAGTCCATATGGGACAAATTATTCATAAATAACCGCATTTTTAGTGGCTAATCTAGTGCCACATCCATCTTCAAAAAAACAGGAAAAAAAAACTAGTGCCACATCCTATATAAATATATACATATATAGACGTGTACATATATACCGTTGCTCCTCTCCTGGGTTTTCTTTTAGCGCGCCGCCTTGTAAAAAAGGGCTGGACTCCGGTATTGCCTTTGGGCTGGCCTCCCAATATCCGACCACGTGGTATGGCTAGCCTCAATGAAGGCATATCTGGAGTAGTTTTGGCTCACGGGTGGGTGGGGCCTGAGTTCTGAGGCTGGCCGTGGTTGCTTTCGACGCGGGCTAGGTTGGTGTTTCTGACATCATCGGGATGTCGGAGAGGGTGGAGAAGTATTGCCTTTCGTGGGTTTGGGGGCCATGGATCTTTGGTAAGGGTGGCACTGTGGGCTTAGTCGGCATAGGTGTGGATGCTTCCAGGCTGCTCGGTGAACTGGGGTTCCTGTTCCCCCTATGCAGCATCTCTGCGGGTGCGAATTGGGTATGATTCAACGACGGCAGTGGCAGCGCTTGACAGACACGCACTAGTGAATGTTGGCTGATTCTGATCTTCCAGCTTTGCTCATCACTATGGTTTTTGTAGCCTCTGCTTGTGGTGGTTGGACTATCTTCAATGGCTTTTGTTACGCTGGTGTTTTATTTCATAGTAGTGGAATAAGGCCGTATTTGCCTCATGGTTCTTTGTGTCTATTTTTGGAGTGTTTTCTATGTTCGGCTTGTAATAACAGGAGCGGTTTTCTCACTCTTTGATTTTTGTTTTAAATATGACTCATAAGAATTAGTCCTCTATGGTGTTGTGGGTGACTGAAATTATTCAGGTTTTTTAGTCTCGATCGATCAGAATTTGTCATTGATTGTAGTGGATTTTTTGAACAAGCCATATAGGTGCTCTATTATCATTACGCTTTTTTTGTTTCCCTTTGTAGCAATTCGGCTCATGTTATATCCCTTTTTATGTTTCGTTAGCTTTTACTATTGGAACTGATTTGGAATCGAGATCTGGTATTCTTCTGTGTTGAGGTCATCATCATCATTGTCGGTGTATGTATTTCTCTGAGTTAAAATCCAATTATCCTTTTCAAAAAAAACGTGCATATATATATGAATATATACACACACCATGTGGAAGAATATTGAATACAAATTCCTTTCTAGGTAGTTATTCACATTGATAAACTAAATAGTTGATGATGGGGTTGACTTTGGAGCCTCTCCTAGAAGTTCAAGATTCAACCCCATCATTAATGTTCGAAGGACAAATAAAAAAGTATATAAATCTATTATCAAGTTGGACGGATTAGGTGAGAATATGACAAATCAAAACATAATTTACTGCAACTTGGGGCGGCATTTTTAATCAATATATGTACAGAGAATCTAACGCTACGAAACGAGATGTTGAATGCTTAATATGTACTTGTGATGCGTGGAATTTTTGATGTCAAGCTAAGCGATATGCACAAAGGCAAAATGGGTACCTCTCCTGCATTTTTGTCTTTCTTGCTGGTGCTTCTCATCAGCACTACTGTCATCCTCCCATCGAGTTCAAATGCGCTCAGCGCAAGTTTGTAGTTTGACTATTTATATACTATACTGATCTTCTTTCTTTGATTTGTATTAATCCACACATAATTTCATATCATTAGGCATAGAATATGATAAATGAGGAGATGATGATCTGCCCGTGCTCCGATGAAATCCTAGTATATTTAACCCTAGTTATCAGAACTATTCTTTCTTTGTCAATGCATGATATATACATAAATGTTACTAAAGTGGCTAAATCTGATTTAATTATTTACTTTAACAGAAATGAAAGTAATGAGGAAGCTAAGGGATTCCTTGCCATCACCACCTCCTCCAGTTTCCAACAATAATTATCTGGTGGATTATGCACCACCCAAGGAACCAACATCTGCATCTGATCATTTGCGCGTGCATCATTCGATGACGGATTGTTGACTCCTGGCTAGACATTTATTAACCAAGTTGTTTTTTTGTTTTTTGTTTTGTTTGTTTTGTTTTTTTTTTAAAGCTTCTTTTGCTTTTGTGGATGTGAGTGTACAATTGGCCAACTTATGCCTAAATCAATAACCTGTAAATTTTTAAAATACTTTAATCTGTTATTGTAGTTCCTCCATAACTTTGGTACTTTAGATTGTTGATACTACCTAACTAACGTCTTTTTGTGAGTGTCTTATACATGTCTCTTAGCAAGCTTGCTAATGTGTGAAGCAAACGCAACTGCTTCAATTACGTAATAAACCTAGAGTAGTGGTCAAGCGCCGAGGGAAATGGAAGTTATACATAAATTTTAGGTGAAAACCAGTCAATAATACTAAAAATAGTACATTTAATGATGCCGATTTTACAACAGTTTGCTTAGGAGCCGGATTCTTGTGCCGTGCTTTAGACAACTGTTTACCATAAACCATTGACTAATGGTAGAGATATGATGACGGTTTTCGCTTAACCATCATCTAAAGCAAAGTGGGATTCAGAAGTTTTTGCAAAAATGCCTGGATCTTGTACTCGTCCCCCTCTCTCTCTAGCTCTCTCTCTCTCTCTCTCTCTCATAGTTGCTCTCTCTCTATCTTTCTCCCCCCCCTCCTCTCTCTTTCCCTTTTGTCCTTACTGATCACTATCGAACAAGCCGCCTTCATGCTAGCAGGCCACTACCACTATATGAAAAACTACATTTAACGATATATTATTTAAGGCATGTAGTTTTTAAATGTCGTTGAAAAGTACATACAACGACATCTCCAACAAAGATGTCATTAACGACATCTATATAGATGTCATATTAAAGGTCTCCTTTTAACGACAATAGTTTAGTGTCGTTAAATTATTTAACGACAAGTAGAGATATCATCAAAACCTCAGAGATTCTATGACACCCTTTATAGACGATATTGGTCAATATATCGTCTATAAGGGGTGTCGTGAAATCTCAAAGGCTTTGATGACATCTCCTACTTATCGTTAAATAATTTAACGACACTAAACTATTGTCGTTAAAAAGAGACCTTTAATACAGCATCTATATAGATGTCGTTAATTATTGTTTCAAATGTTATTAACGATATATTTGTTGGAGATGTCATTGTATGTGCTTTTCAACGACATTCAAAAACTACATGTCGTAAATAATATGTCGTTAAATATAGTTTTTCTTGTAGTGTACCCAAGACAGCCTCACCCTGGCAAGCCCTTGCCCAAGCCTTGCTCGCCCTCACCCTTGTCCTCGCCCTCACCCTCACCCAAATTTGCCACCCAAAGCTTGTCCTTGCCCTCTTAGCCTGTCATTGTCATCGTCCTTTCACCACCACCATTGTCGTCGCCATTGCCCCATCAAACCCTCGCTCTTGACTCTGTGGCTACTCCGTCCTCCAACAATGATATTGTTTTTTCTTAATATTTGTAAAATCTTGTTGTAAATTAAAATTGTTATTGTTTTTAAAGATGGAATTTATTGAGTTATATGGTATGATTACGGAATTTGTTTATGGTAGAATTTGTTGTTGTCACTTATTGAATTATGTTTAGTGTTTTTGAATTTAGTTTGTTAGATTGTGAAATTAGTTTGTGTGATTAGCTGATTGTGGAATTTTTTGGAGTTAAATTAGTTGGTTTTCTTTTGTTGGAATCAATGTTGTGGATTTTATAACGCAAGTGTAATGACCCTATCTATATGACTGTTACTTAACTACTTAAACATATATTTATTTAGGTTACATAATTTCATGGAACATTTTTTTTTTCTCAAACACTATTTTAAACATTTTGGATAACCTTACTAGTTAAATTTTTTAAACTATTTTTACTTTTTGTGCAATAAAAATTAGTAACATATTATAGTGATTAAACAATCATCCTATACATACATACATTTTACTAGAGTTATATAGTTTTTCATATTATCAAAAGGTCATCATTAATAAAAGTAGTTGCAAAAATTAAAATGTACAATATCAATTTCTCAAAACTCTATTCTGATCATCAATCATTTCGTCATCATCCATCAGGCATTATTGATAGATTGCTTACCTATAGCGTGAACATGCTTGGATGAGTTTTAGCTCAGCAAGTTAGAACTATAACTTGCAAAATATATTTAAAATAATATATACCTATAATATGCATGTGCTAATTATGCTCAGTTATGATCATTATTTTGTTGGGCTCGAGTAGTCGTACCGATTGCACATGATCAATAGGAAATTAGGGTTTAAAAGTTCCTAACAATACTGTGATCTAATTTATTTTAAATTTTATTGTTAAAACTTAATTAAGCTTCCTCAAAAGTCGAGAGTTTAGTACGACACTTAAATTTAATTCGTCCTTAAGGGTTTCATCAAGTTATTTAATAAGTATGCAGTATGGCAAGGCATAGTATACTTCAGCATGAAATTAAATATGCTTACTACTTTTAGAAACATTTATTTGAAACTAATTATATTGTAGGTGAGATTCTCTTGCTTATAGTAGGATTCTCTATTTGCCTAAAATTTCCTATCCTTTATTGGAACAAATTCAATATAAGAACATCCATCAAAAGTGTAAGAATAATTTATCATATGATATTTTAATTTTAGCGTAATTGTAAGAATTTTGTTCATTTTTTAGACCACATTTCCCTTTATCAAACTATCATAAATATCATTATTTCTGTTATAAGAATTAATAAATTAAATCCTCATATTTTTAGTTTTCCTTAATTGCTTTTAATAATTTGTACTATGATTGATAATTAATTAATTTAAATAATTAATTAATTATCTTATTTTTATCTAAGTCTATTAACTTATTTAATACTTACATAACTCTATGGTTTATGAATTAAATTCAAAAAAACTATTTTCTTCATTCATTTATTGTGCTCGTGATTGGTCCAAAGCCAGCCTAAAATGTTCGTAAGGTTTTTCATACATTGTATCGTTAAAACTTTGTCCCTAACGGGGTCTTGGACTAATATGGGTGTTGGGCTCGCGTCTAGTGTCACAATAGCAAGGATCTATTGAATTTAGGTTTTCATAATACTCATTCCAAAGTTTATTTGAAAACTTTTAATGTTTATAGAAATTATATCCATATATTTTAAAGTTTCATTATTAAAAATCCTATTTTGAAATAACATCCAAATTTAGTAAAACAGTAAACTATAGACTTGTATAGTTAATCGAGTACCAAAATTTCTTTGTTCACTATAAAATAGAATTCTATCCCTAAACGAGCGTTTATTTATAAAACTAGTACCGAGAGATACTTTTGGTTAGTTTTAAAAGTTACCATAAAACTATATGTTAAAGGCAGTTTTTCTTTCATGAGAGTTTCTTGTTTTAATTACGAGATCTAAAACTTTCATATTTATTACAATCCCATTCACTGTCTTTAGCATATCCATTTTCTGGTTATTTTTGCAAACTTTATGTAATGTTAAATTTTAATTTTTTTTTTACCTAATTTAAAGTCTAGTTTAAAGACAAACTCTGACAAAATTTTCTTCATGAAAGTTCTTTATTTCCTCAAATCTAAAACTTTTGTTTTTTAGCAAAAATTGTGATTCAAAATTGTTGGAATTCATTTTTGTCAAAAATAAAAACTATTTTAATGGTAAAAAGGCAGCCGGATTTAACTACCTATAACTATATTATAGAGACAAAATTTCAAATTTTTTTCTTCACAAAATTTCTTTGTTTTACCAAGATCTCAAACTCTTATGTTCAGCAAAAATTATAATTTGTCCTCAAAAAGTCCCTAAAACATGATAAACAGTGATAACTGCCATATATACAATTTTTGGATAATTTTGGAAAACTGTCTATAACTGTATTTTAGAGGCAAAATTTGAAAAATGTTTCTTCATAAAAGTTGTCTCTTCAAAATCAAAGACTTTATTGTTTGGTGAAAATTGTGATTTGGAACCAAAAAAGATTGAACCGGCCGAAACATTGGCTACCCCCTTGGGAAATAGTTTGGGACAGCAAGAAAAACTATTTTTGGCAGGCTAAGGAATTTTTTTTTTTTTTTTGCAATCATAGAGTTTTGCTTAAAACATGGAAATCTAAAATTTTGTGTTCTGAAAAAGTTTGAAATCGAACTCTAAGGCTTTTTTTTTGTGATCAAAGTTAGTAGAAATTTTTTTTCTACAACAACAAACATACAAATAACAAAACTAAACATGCATAATCTAACTTTTTGCAACAATATACATGCAAAACTCTACTAACCAAAACATATAGAGATTATTACAAACGATTACCATACTTAACTCATGAAAATACAAACTTTTAATCAACTAGGAGATTTAAGAAGGAAAGTTTAGAACTTTTTAGCCTTGGAGAATCTTTCTTATTAAAAGCTCTAAGAAAGGTAGTTCCTTCTGCTTCTTCTTCTTGTTTTAGTCATTAAATCACAAACTAACTAAGTCAAAATACAACCTTTGTTTTATTTATGTAAAAAAAATTTTTAGAAATTACCATTGATGAATACTCTTGGAACCCACTCTAGAACATCTAACTTCTTGTCCTTTTTCTTTTATTTTTTTTTGACTAAGTATTTATAGTCGAATGAAAGAGAAATTTTTTTTTGGAGGAAACCCTTGAATAGAATCGGATTTTGGAGAGGAAGAAGAAGAAAAAATGAAGCAAAATGGAGTCTTGATGAAGAGGGTTCTATTTACAGGCCATGGAATAATTTGGTCTTAACACCTAACCTATATTTAATTAAGCTTTAAATCACACTTGATTGAACTAAATCTTAGTTTAATTCACACTAACGTTGGCACCAATACTTAAGGGGGACGTGAGAGGTTTTTGTCTCATTAATTATGCCAAGAATACCATCAAATCAAGCCTTAAGTCATAGTCAAATCTAGTATTTTGATCTTATCTTCAAAGATTCCTTCTAAATGGATATAATTTATACTGCCAAAGGATGACTAACTTAACTGACAAGAAAGTTTGGTTTCCCATTCCAGATGTAGAAGAAGGAAATTTTGTGATTTATAGTGATGTTTCTAAAATGAGGTTAGGAGCTATCCTTTTGAAAGGAGTTAAATTAGTCGTGTAAGGTTCATGATAGCATAAAGACCATAAGAGGAACTACCAGACCCATGGTTTGGAACTTGCAACGATGCTTTTTGTATTAAAAAGATGGCAACACTATTTGTATGAAGCAAAATGTGAGATTAACATAAATCATCAATGCCTTAAGTATATCTTCACTTGAAAGGAACTAAACATCAGATAGCAAAGATGGTTGGAATTGGTGAAAGATTATGACTGTAAGATCCTTTATCACCCCAAGAAAGCAAACAAAGTAGTTAGAGTGCTATGTCAAAAGTCTGCAGCAATACTTATGGCAATTAGTATTCTACCTTGGGTTTTATAGAAGGACATTAACGACCTTAGTGCCGAGATGATTTCAAGGAAGTTATCAGCATTAACACTCCAACCAACCATCCTCAAGCACATGAAGTGCAGTCTAGAACTTGACACTGCTTTGGTTAAGATAAGAGAGGAGATCCTTGAAAGAAAATAAACATATTTTAATCTTTTGAAGAATACTCCACCACAAGGTCCTACGCATTCCCGATGATGAAGAAACAAAGAACAGGTTCTTTTAGAAGTGCATGAAACACCATATTCTATCCGTCCAGGAGCAACTAAGATGTGTGTAGATTTGAAAGTGAATTTTTGATGGCCTAGAATAAAGAAGGAAGTTGTTGAATTTGTATTGAAATACCTACTTGTTAGAAAGTTAAGGCAAAACATCATCATCCAACAGGTAAATTGCAAAAGATCAACATCCCAAAATAGAATTAGGACTAAGTAACAATGGATTTTATGGTCGGATTGCATAAGACATCTAATGGCAATGTTGCAATCTGGGTTATTGTATATCGAATGACAAAATCTATTCACTTTTTACCCATCAAGGTTAGTTATTCTTTGGAATGATTGGCCGAGTTGTATGTTTCAAAGAAATCTAATGGAAAAGTGATCTCAAGTGGTTCAAATCTTTTGGACAAAAATTTTTAAGTGGTTGTAATGCCCTGGAATTAATTAAATGTAGTTAGAATGTAAAATGGTGGATTAGTGTGCCATAATGAATATTTTAAACTTAATTTGATTATTTCGTAGAATTTCTAAATTTATGATATTTTTGGTTATTTTAATGATTTTTAATCACTCTTAATTATTTTTAATTTCTATTTTAAATATTGAAAACAAAACAACTTGTCAAATGACCAACACATCCCACTTTGGAAAACCACGTGCGGGATGTGGTATTGAAAACTGCTTCCCTTCTCCTTATAAAAACCACACTCTCCCTCTCTCTTTCTCTCATTCTCGTCACTCTGCCTCTCTCTTTCTCTTTCTCACGATTTCTCTCCTTCTCTCACAATCTCTCTCAAAAATTTTGAAACAAAATTCAATTTCAAGCTTCAGATTAGTGGATTGAAGGTTCAGGAACACGATTGAGCAACCACAAACTCGATTCAAAGCTTAATTCAAGGTTAGTTTTCAAATTTTCAAAACTTTTTAAATTTTTAAATTTTTCAAATTTTCTTGCATTTTGAAATCTAAGCTTTTCTAAGCTTAGAAAAACTTCAATCTAGGTTAGATGAACTTAGAATAACTAGAATACAAGCTTTGTTTCATAAAAAATGGATTTAAATCAAGATTTGTTATTTTTCTTCATTTTTCCTTATTTTTGGATTTATTTGAAAATTTTGTTTAAAACTTGTTTTAAAGCATTAAAAAGTGATTTACCATGTTTTTCTATCAATTACGATCATTACCCATGCCAGAGAACTGAGAAAATAGGTTAAAATTAAAGATTTGGGCTTGGGGAGGCCGAGACCCGTGCTTAGAAAATTCTAGAATTTTTTCAGATCGGCAGGCCAGATTCATCAGACCGGTAGGCCGAACCTGGAAAAGTTTGGCCGATCGGAGGCCAAACAATGTAGTTTGGTCTGCTGAACTAGGGCGACCGGTAGGCCGACCGAGCATGGTGAAATTTTGTGATTTTTCACCCGTTTTCACCGTTTTGAACCCTAATTAAAATTTTAACTTTGTAAAATGATTTTATCAACCTAAATGGCACACTAGGACACCATGAGATGATTTAGTAACATAAGATATCTCAAGTTAGATACTGATAAACTAAGTTATTATACATTTAAGATTGTACGTGGATTCGTAGAGCTAACGTATAGCGGACCGAGATTACGGTGTGGGACACAGACACGAGTATTGACGTAGGACTTCTGCCCCTTTTCTTTGGTAACCTAATTTTAAAATGATTTTGGCCTAAAAGGGATTTTTATCAAAATGTTTTCAATAACTGATTGAAAGAGCATTTTTATTGAATGTTTCTATAAACAGTAGTTGAGGTGGTTTTCATAATAAGCCTCATAATGAATGTAAATGATTGTATTTGGTAAAAAGAGATTTTGATAATCATGAAAAGATATATATATATATAAATATTTTGGGGCATGATACCATATCAGAGATCGAGCCGTGTAGTGCGCGACTTTGGGGGCAGGTCCCAAAACCCAACTAGGCCACTACGGTGGTGATTTACATGTGGTTTGCCCAGGAAAAGAAATTGTTATTCTTTCTGGTCGATCTATAAAATTGTTTCGGTAGGATAAGTCTTTATTGGATTCTTATTTATGCATTTATTTAATTATTTAATTATTTATTTATTTATTTACTCATTCAAGTTTATTTGTTTAATTAAATTTCTTTTAAAATTAAATGTTTTAAATAAATAGTTACATGAAAAGAAATTGTTATTCTTTCTAGTCGACCTATACAATTGTTTCGGTAAGATAAGTCTTTATTGGATTCTTATTTATGCATTTATTTAATTATTTAATTATTTAATTATTTATTTACTCATTCAAGTTCATTTTCTAAATGTTTATTTGTTTAATGAAATTTCTTTTAAAATTAAATGTTTTAAATTAATAGTCCTACAGAGCCTTTCGTACACATTTTATTTGTTTTAAAACCTTTCCCCTAGGTGGATTTCAGCTTAGGTTTGAATAGGAGTCCACAGACAAAACTCACGGGCAATAGTAGAACTAAGTAGGTTATTTGAATTATATAAATCAAGGCATGTAATTTTTTAACTCTTCCTCTTTATTTGGACTGTAGTTGTAAAATATATTGTCAGTACTCTGTGTGTGCACAAGATGTGGGTTAGTGGAGCCCATTCTTATTCCTCCATAGTTTTTGCCATCTTTTCCTTATTGTTTGTTTTATCATTATTCTCATTTGTTAAGAAAATTATAACTACTTGCCTCTAAATTGGTTTTACAACTATCATATTTTTATTAATAAAATTAATTCTAAAACCTAATTTTTTTAACTAAATTTCTATTTAATTAAATTAATTACTTTACCACGTCACCTCCCGTACTCCGAGGCTTGACAAAATGGTATCAGAGCTTAAGGTTATGAACCTTGGGAATTGTGCACACATAGGTACGACAATAAAATATCACCGACAGTCTAAATTTTATTTTTAGAAGTGAGAGAATGACACCTAGACGACATTCGACAGTAGACACCAAGTTTGAAAATGATGAGAGCCATGTTTGCTGCATTTCGGTAGATGGCAACAAGGGCAAGACTAGATGATTCTGAGGCTAGTCACTGGCATTCGTACTTTAAAGAGTTTTGACATGTGTCTGTACCGACTTTGAATGGAAATGGTGACCCGCAAGTGGTAGAATATTGGTTAGATTCGATCATGAAGCATCTGGATACTCTTGGTGTGCCAGCGGAGTATCGTGTGGAATTTGTAGCAAATAAGTTTGAAGGTGGTGCCAATAGCTGTTGGAAGTAAGCTAAACACTTAGAAAATAATGGTAACATCAGTTAGAACAAGTTTAAGGAGCTGTTCTACGATCGGTATTTTTCGTAGGGATATGGGGACCAAAAGGCGGTAGAATTCTATAGGTTGCAGCAGGGTGATATGTCAGTTCAGGAATATGAAGCGAAGTTTAATGAGTTGGCCAAGTTTGCTCCCTCTGTAGTGGCATCGGAGCGTGAAAAGGTATCAAATTCTAGGACGGACATAAAGCCCTTATTTGACAACAGGTGGTTGCCCTACGACTCAAGAACTTTAGTGAGCTTGTGTTATTAGCAATACCAGTGGAGAGTGACTATGCATAGTACTATAAGAATCGAGTCAAGACATCAAGAGGACTATAGAGGAGTGGCAAGAGGAGCACCAGTAGTCGACCAACTCTGGGAAAGAACAAACAGGGTGGCACGAACAGCGGTAGTAGTAGTTCATCTAGCAGTGGACGTAACAACCCCTAAAGCTTCCAGTGTCACTATTGCCAGCAACCGAGACACATCAAGAGGAATTACCTAATTAGGAGTGCTCACCTAGGCTTTCAGACCAGAGAAGAAGCTAGCTATCAGCCCCAGCTTCAGACTCTACCTCAGCAGCAACAGTACCCTCAGCTTTTGTTCCATCAGTTCTCTCCCAGCAATTGCCATATTCAGCAGAAGGACACCAACTATAGAACTTTCAATGTAACGTCCCTCAGTATCGAGCGTCCAGTACAACCAGTGTGTAGTAGCCATCATCGCAGCAATATCGGCCAACTAACCTAGGACCTAGCAATGTTGGTAGAGAAAAAGGGAAAGCTCCAATACAAGTTCACGTGATGACATCAATGAGTTCAGATGCCCAGACTAGTAACGTAGTTGTCAATGGTACGGTTATGGTTTCTCAGTCTTTAGCACACGTGTTATTTGATACTGGTGCCACTCATTCTCTCATTTCAAGCTCTTTTGTACATGCCTTGGGATTAGAGATAGAAGAGTCTAATGAACCCTTGGTTATAGCTTCACCATTGGGGCGGGTGTGTGTGAATAGTATTTGTAAAGCCTGTAAAATAAAGATTGGGGATGAGATTTTGAAAAGTGATTTGATTGTAATCCCTATGAGATCATATGATGTAATCTTAGGGATGGATTGGTTATCGAAATATAATGTAGTGGTAGACTGCCAACTTAGGAAGGTAACCCTAGTGTCAAATAGGGGGACGGTGATCACTTTCTAGGGTGGTGGTGATCGGTTAATGAGTAAGTGTCTCATAAGGATGTGTCTCGGAGGGTAGAAGAACACAGCTTGCTATGCCTTTCTCATGAATTTAGAAGGAAAGCCTAGTGTTTTGAGAGGACATGCAGTGATTCCAATGGTAGATGAATTTGAAGATGTCTTCCCCAACGAGCTACTAGGATTGCCACCGCATTGGGAAATTGAATTTGATATTGAATTGTTTCCAAGGATGGCACCAATTTTTGTAACACCTTATCGGATGGCGCCGATAGAAATGAAAGAACTCAAAAAGCAACTTCAGGAGCTTGCTGATAAAGGATACATCCAGAATAGTACATCATTGTGGGGAGCATCAGTTTTGTTTGCAAAGAAACATGATGGGATTCTCAGGTTATGTATAGATTATCGCCAGCTAAATCGGGTCATAGTGAAGAATAAGTATCATTTGCCTTGGATTGATGAGTTGTTTGATCAGTTGGAAGGCTCACGGTATTTCTCAAGATAAAGTTAAGATTAGGATGTCATCAACTTAGGATTAAGGAAGAGGACATTTCTAAGACAGCTTTTAGGACTCAATATGGACATTTTGAATTTCTGGTGATGCAATTTGGATTGATGAACACTTCGACAGCCTTCATGGATTTGATGAACAGGATATTCAAGCCTTACTTAGATTAGTTTGTGATCGCGATCATCGACGACATCTTGGTTTAATCTAAGACTTGGGAGGAGCATGAGCAGCATCTCAGGATCATGCTTTAGACTTCGCGGGAACATCAATTGTATGCCAAAAAGGAAAAATATGAGTTCTGGTTAACAAAGGTCAAATTTCTAGGTCATGTCATCTCTTGGTATCTCAGTGGATCTGTCTAAGATAGAAGCCATAGTGGAATGGGAATGATCGAGGAATCTGGCAGAGATCTGTAGCTTCTTAGGACTTGCAGGATATTATAGGAAATTTGTGAAAGACTTTTCGAAGATAGCAGCACCGTTAACAAGATTGGTCATGAAGAATGCATGAAGAATGTCACGTTTGAGTGGAACAAAGAATGTGAGTTTTCTTTTCAAGAGTTGAAGAATCGGTTGAGTTCAGCTCCAGTATTGATCATTCCTCGTAGTGATGAGCCGTATGAGGTTTACACGGATGCATCAGGGTGTGGACTTAGGTGTGTGTTGATGCAGCATGGACACGTGGTAGCATACGGATCGAGACAGCTACGACCTCACGAGCGAAACTACCTTACTCATGACTTAGAGCTCGCGGCAGTGATTCACGTAATGAAGATCTAGAGATGTTATCTGTATGGGGCGGCATTTCAGGTTTTCTCTGACCATAAGAGTTTGAGGTATTTGTTTACTCAGAGGGATTTGAACTTGAGGCAGCGAAGATGGATGGAGTACATGGAGGATTATGATTTTGCACTATAGTATCATCCCGAAAAAGCTAATCTCATTGTAGATGCACTCAGTCGAAAGTCTTCAGGGACTCTCGCTTGTTTGCTCTTGAAGACTGGAAGAGGGATGCACCAGTGAGTGAGTTCAGGCTACAGTATTATGAAGACTACGATCGCATTTTGGCGTACCACATGGAGATGACCCCAGCTCTTGTTCAGATGGTGAAGCAAAATCAGTGGCAAGACCAGCATCTTCAGGGAATCTAGACGTAAATTTAGAATGGAGAGTAGTTTGAAGAATAGAGGATACATACGGATGGATCGTTGTACTTCAGGGAGTGTCTAGCAATTCCAGCAATTGTAGAAGTGACGAAGGCCGTAATGGACGAAGCTCAAAAGTCTCAATTCACCATTCATCCAGGGAGCATGAAGATGTACCGTGATCTTAAGAGGCAATATTGGTGGAGAGGTATGAAGAAGGATATCCAGGAGTCCGTGGCCAAATGTACGACTTGTCTTTAAGTGAAAGCTGAGCATCAGAAGCCAGCAGGTCAGCTTTAGCCGCTTCCTATTCTAGGGTGGAAATGGGAGCATGTGATGATGGATTTCCTTACCAGATTGCCAAGAACGGAGCAGCAACATGATGCAATTTGGGTCATGGTCGACAGGTTAACGAAGTCAGCTCAATTCATTTCATTCAGATCGACATGTTCTAGGAGGATTCTCGGGGAATTGTATCTACAGAACATAGTAAGATTGCATGGAGTTCCTTATCCATCACATCAGATATAGATACTAAGTTTAATGCCAAGTACTTGAGGAGCTTTCAGGAGGCTATGGGTACAGATTTGAACTTTAGCATGGCATTTCATCCTCAGACCGATGGGCAATCTGAGCGGGTTATTCAGATTCTCGAGGACATGCTATGTGCTTGTGCGTTAGACTTCAGTGGGAACTAGAAGAAGTACTTACATCTGGCGGAGTTTGCATACAACAACAGCTACCAATCGAGTATTAGCATTGCACCATTTGAAGTACTATATGGATGACCGTATCGATCGTCGACGTGTTGGGCTAAACCAAAAGATAGAGTTATTCTTGGACCAAATGAGATTCGTGATAGCAAGAAGAAGATCGTCGTGATTCAAGACTGATTGAAAGCAGCTCAAAGTTGACAGAAGAGTTACGTGGATAGAAGATGTCGACCCTTAGAATTCGAGGTTGGAGACTTTGTTCTCTTGAAGGTATTGCCTCGCAAAGGCATCTTGCGATTCGGAGTAAAAGGAAAACTCGCGCCAAGATATGTTGGACCATTTGAGATTACCCAACGTGTTGGTGTGGTTGGTTATCAACTCAACCTTCCTCTAGAACTTTCGCATGTTCACGACGTATTCCATATGTCGATGCTTCGAAAGTGTCCACCTGAGCAGGATAAGATTGTTTTGTTTTAGAACACACAGATTCAGGAGAACACGACGTATGAAGAAGTGTCGATCTAGATCATCGATCGTAAAGTGATTAGTTTATGCTGTCGTGAGATTCCATTAGTTAAGGTCATGTGGCAGCATCACAAGGTTGATGAAGCCACTTGGGAGTCAGAGTTGGATATGCGGGGGTTGTATATGCATTTGTTCTATTTTTGAATTAATTTGTAAAATTTTGAGAACGAAATTTTTTTTAGGGGTGGAGAGTTGTAACGCTCTGGAATTAATTAAGTGTAGTTAGAATGTAAGATGGTGGATTAGTGTGCCATAATGAGTATTTTAAACTTAATTTCATTATTTCGTGGAATTTCTAAATTTATGATATTTTTGGTTATTTTAATGATTTTTATTTACTCTTAATTATTTTTAATTTCTACTTCAAATATTGAAAACAAAACAACTTGTCAAATGACTAACACGTCCTATTTTGGAAAACCATGTGCGGGATGTGGTATTGAAAACTACTTCCCTTCTCTTTATAAAAACCTCACTCTCCCTCTCTCGTTCTCTCATTCTTGTCACTCTCCCTCTCTCTTTCTCTCTCACAAGGTTTCTTTCCTTCTCTCACAATCTCTCTCAAAAATTTTGAAACAAAATGCAATTTCAAGCTTCGGGTTAGTGGATTAAAGGCTCAGGAACCGATTGAGTAACTACAAACTCAATTCAAAGCTTAATTCAAGGTTAGTTTTCAAATTTTCAAAACTTTTTAAATTTTTCATTTTTTTCAAATTTTCTTGCATTTTGAAATCTAAGCTTTTCTAAGCTTAGAAAACCTTCAATCTAGATTAGATGAACTTAGAATAACCAGAATACAAGCTTTGTTTCATCAAAAATGGATTTAAATCAAGATTTTACATTTTTCTCCATTTTTCATTATTTTTGGATTTATTTAAAAATTTTGTTTGAAACTTTTTTAAAGCATTAAAAAGTGATCTACCATGTTTTTCTATCAATTATGATCATTACCCATGCCAGAGAACTAAGAAAGTAGGTTAAAATTGAAGATTTGGGCTCGGGGAGGCCGAGACCCATGCCTAAAAAATTCTAAAATTTTTCCAGATCGGTAGGACAAACTTTGTGTTCGGCAGGCCAGATTCATGTATTCGGCAGGTTAGATTCATTCGACTAGCAAGTCAAACCTGGAAAAGTTTGGCTGACTGGACTTGGTTTTCTAGCAAGCCGAACTATGTAGTTCGGCTGACCAATCCAGGGCGACCGACAAGCCTACTAGGCATGGTGAAATTTTTTGATTTTTCACCCGTTTTCACTGTTTTGAACCTTGATTGAAATTCTAACTTTGTAAAATGATTTTATAAACCTAAATGGTACACTAGGACACCATGAGATGATTTAGTATCATAGGGTATCTCAAGTTAGATACTGATAAACTAAGTTATTATACATTTAAGGTTGTACGTGGATCCGTAGAGCTAACGTATAGCAAACCGAGATTACGGTATGAGACACCAACATGAGTATCGAGGTAGGACTTCTACCCCTTTTCTTTGGTAACCTGATTTTAAAATGATTTTGGTCTAAAAGAGATTTTTATCAAAATGTTTTCAATAACTGATTGAAAGAGCATTTTTATTGAATGTTTCTACAAACAGTAGATTGAGGTGGTTTTCATAATAAACCTCATAATGAATGTGAATGATTGTATTTGGTAAAAAGAGATTTTGATAATCATGAAAAGATATATATATATATATATATTTTGGGGCATGATGCCATATTAGAGATCGGGTCGTGTACTGCACGACCTTAGGGGCAGGTCCTGAAACCCAACTAGGCCACTACGGTGGTGATTTACATATGGTTTGCCCAGGAAAAGAAAATGTTATTCTTTCTAGTCGACCTATAAAATTGTTTCGGTAAGATAAGTCTTTATTGGATTCTTATTTACACATTTATTTAATTAATTATTTATTTATTTATTTATTTACTCATTCAAGTTCATTTTCTAAATGTTTATTTGTTTAATGAAATTTCTTTTAAAATTAAATGTTTTAAATAAATAGTCCTACTGAGCTTTTGCTCACGTTTTATTTGTTTTAAAACCTTTCCCCTAGGTGGATTTCAGCTTAGGTTTGAAGAGGAGTCTACGAACAGAACTCATGGGTAGTAGAAGAACTAAGTAGGTTATTTGAATTATATAAATCAAGGCATGTAATTTTCTAACTCTTCCTCTTTATTTGGACTGTGGTTATAATAATATATTGTCAGTATTGTGTGTGTGCACATGATGTGGGTTAGTGGGACCCATTCTTGTTCCTCTGTAGTTTTTATCATCTTTTCCTTATTGTTTATTTTATCATTATTCTCATTTGTTAAGAAAATTATAACTGCTTGCCTCTAAATTGGTTTTAAAACTATCATATTTTTATTAATAAAATTAATTCTAAAACCCAATTTTTCTGACTAAATTTCTATTTAGTTAACTTAATTACTTTACCAAGCCACCTCCCGTACTCCGGGGTGTGACAGTGGTAGATAGTAATAACCGAGAAAATCCTATAATTAAATAATTTAATATATATTTAAGTCAAGGACTTTCTTTGAAATATAATGCGTAATCTTTTGTGACTGAAGGATTCACAATATTAATATAAATATTCCAAAAATTCTATAGTAAATTTGAAAGTTAAATAATTAGCTTTTGTGATTAAATAATTTGGTTGATAAATTCTTACTGTGATTTAAGGTGGAAGAAATTTGAATCTATAAATAACTTGAAAAATTTACTTACAAGAATTTTGAAGTACGGTATGATGTTGGCAATGTACTGAGAAACACCCTAATGCTTAACAACACATTGTCACAAAACTATGTCATTATCGAATTTAAATATAGAAAAATTCAAGTTGGGATTTTAAATAAAATTTGAAATAATTTTAAGATCAAAAACAGTCTAATATGGATACATATTTAAAATGTACTTTGATAATTAGTTAGATAGCGATTAGTGTCTAATTGTATTTGAGCAGTAAGAAAGGTAGTACTAGAGCACTAGTAAGTCTTCTTTTTAGCTCCTGGAAGCTTTCTTTGCACTTCTTGGTCCATTAATACTTTTCATTTGCTTGAGAAAGCCATGAGTGGTGCTACTAGCTTCAAGAATCGTATAACAAACCATCGATAATGTCCTACTAAATTAAGAAAACTTTGTATTTTTGTCACATTTTTTGAAGATAACAACTGACTTACTACTTCAATCTTGATGGGATCTACTACAACTCCTTCCTTGTATACCACATGTCCCAAAAATTTTACTTTTTTAGCCAAGATTCATACTTTGAGAATTTGGCATACAGCTGATACTCTTCCAGGATCTATGAAGTGATCTATAAGTGCTCCTCATATTCCTTCTTTATTTTAGAATAGACTAGTATATAATCTTTGAAGACAATGACAAACTTGTCTAGACAATCCTTGAACACTCTATTCATCAAATCCATGAATGCTGCTAGAGTGTTGGTCAATCTGAATTGCATCATGAGGAACTTGTAGTGTCCATAATGCATCCTAAAGGCTATCTTTGGTGCATTTGCTTCCATAATCTAGAGTTAGTGGTATCCTAAATGTTGATCGATCTTTGAAAAATAAGCTACTCCTCTCAATTGGTCAAATAGATTGTCGATCCTTAGTAGCGAGTACTTGTTCTTGATTATAATCTTGTTTACCTCTTGATAGTCGATATACATCCTTAGTGTATTGACTTTCGCCTTCATGACTAGAACTGGTGCTCCACATGGTAAATAACTTAGATGGATGAAAACCTTGTCTAATAATTCTTGTAGTTGTGCTTGAAGCCCCTTGTGTTTTGTTGTGCCCATCCGGTATGGCACCTTAAAAACTGGTGTTGATATGGGCATCAACTTTACTTCAAATTAGCTATGCCATTCTAGGGGTACTGCTAGCAATTCTTCTAGAAAGACTTCCACAAAGTTCTTGACTATTGGAATATCTATCAATCCTATTTTGCTCTCCTTAGACTTATCCACGAGGTTGGTTAACTATCTAATGTATCCTTTAGCCAACATCTTTCTTGCTTTCAATGCTGATATCATCGGTGTTGATTGCTTATGTGATATTCTTGTGTAGGTAAACTCACCTACCTTAGCTAGCTTGAAATAACCTTCTAGCATTGATAGTTGATGACGGCATTTTACTTTCTCAAAAAGTCCATGATAACATCGTTATCATTCATATCGATGATAATCATATTTAAATATAATTCTCTACATAAATAATTATTGGGGCATTTTATAGCCAATAATTAGACAACAAAAATTTCCCCATAGGGCAAAGCAGTCCTAAATGGTTGATTTATTCTATCTCCTATCCTATCTAGATGCTTCAAAAATTTAGATGACACAAATAAATACATTGCTCTAGAATCAAATAAAGCATAAGCATCTTGTTTAGCTACAAGAAACTGACCTATCACCACTATGGACGTTCTAGCTTTTGCATCATTCTTGGTATAAGTATAGATGTGGGCTTGTGGTTCTAGGGCTTCCAATCTTCCTCGAGAAATCGAGGGCCGTTCAGTCATAGCTTGCACTAACACAATTGATTCTTAGGTTTAAGTAGCATTTCTTAACAGAGTGGCTTCCTTGCCACAAATGTAACAACGGGTTGTTCTAGCCCTGCATTATTCTAAATGCTTCTTCCCATACTTAGAACAAGTGGGGTTGTTGTTGTTACCATTTCCATTGTTGCTCTTCCTTTGAGGCTCCTTTGCTTGCCTTGATTACATTTCCCTCCCTCTTGTGATTATTCCAACCTTAGTCTTTGTTACCCTGGCCTAAGTTATTGCCCTAATTCTTCTGCTGGGAATTCGGTTCTATTTCCCTTTGGCTTTTTCCTCTTTCTTGTCCTTGAAGAATTTAGTCCTTTTCTCCCTATTTTGGGCTACCTAGTGACCAACATGAATTGCTCTACATATACAACTGTCCATGAACTAGGGAGGTTTACACCACAATGAGGTCAAACCTAAGCATCTTCATCATCCTCCTTATTTCCTCCTACTTCATGCTTACCATATGCAGTCAAAAGCAAGCTAATTGGTTGAATTTCTATATTGCCTCCTTCACAGGCATATTTCCCTGATAGAAATTGTTGAACTTATCCTCTTAGGCTACCATGGTATCCATGTTGAAGTACATTCATGGAACTCATCAATGACATCTTGCCAGGACAACTTATTCACATCTTTTTTTTTTTTTTTGTTCTACAATTTGCCACCATTGATAGGCCTCCTTCTTCAGCACATAGGAGACACACAAGTCTTTCACTTGATCATTCAATCTCATAAAATCAAGCACTACTTGAATGTTAGTAAGCTTGTTGTTAGCTTCTATGAGATATGTGGAGCCATCGAACTTTAGTGGCTTTGCACGCCAGAATTTCTCAAAGATAGTATCCCATTATGCATTTACTATTGGTTGGACACCTTCTCCTTCTCTTATCTCTAGCTAAAGTTAGGTAGCCAATATCTCTCAATTATTCTATCCTCTAACTGCTAAAGGACCTTCCGGTGCAGGCAAATTCTCTTGAATTGGCACCACTTTAGCTGAAGGAGTTGGCTTTTGATGTGCTAGCTATTCAGGTAGGGTGTTCATTTCCTACTACGGGGCTTGCAGTGTTACACATTTATGCCCTAACGGAGTAAAAATGTAATGAGTTTTTGGAGATATTTTTATCAATAAAGAATTTATTATTTATATACCAAATATTGTCTTTTTAACGTTCATATTTGTTGAATGTATGATAAGCAAACAATAGTCTAAGACTGTCGGTCTAAACCTTTAAGAATTGGGCATATGATGGGCAGATTATGCAGAAGACATGATTCTTAAGGTGACGGTCTAAATCATAAGATCCGCAATCAAGGGAATAAAGTTGGGCGCTTTATTCATGTAAAGATTGTTATGTTGTCTATATCCCTATTGGGAGATGGTTTGTCTTGACCATCGGAGGTGGACTCCGTGAATAGAAACATTGGCACGTTGTCATAGGTGACAATGTGTTGGATCGGGACATAAAGTGAATTGATTTGGATTAATAATTCTGTCTTGGCAAATCGATTCACTTTAGACAATCATTTGTATTGCATCTTAATCCTGAGATGACTA
>CAMOHE010041029.1:0-19728 GCA_946598075.1 Artocarpus hirsutus | reverse complement strand
TTGAATAATTAGAGGTGCTGTGGCTAAGCTATAATTATTCAAAATTATATGGATCACTAAGACATTTAATTTTGTTCATAAAATTATCCATGCCATATTGCATATTCTTTAGGCAATATAATAATTATGAACAAAATCTCAATTTGTGCTAAATAATTAACTTAATAATATGCATAATGAAAACAAAATTATACATATAACAATAAATTAGCACATAAAACAAATATTTACCACATAATATACAAAATAAATTTCCTATGAAATTAATGCAAAAATTAATTGCATATCCAAAAACTAAATATTTGATTTAAAATTATTTTTTTTTTATTTTTTTTATTTTTTGGAGTCCTCAAAACGACATGTCGTTTTTCCTCAGAATGGAAACGACGTGTCGTTTTACCTTGATGAGTGCAGTCCGGGATTCTATCAAACGACATGTCGTTTGGTCAAATAAAAACGACATGTCATTTTGTACGGACGACAACACTCCTTCCTCACCAAAACGACGTGTCGTTTTTTGCTGAATAAAACTACATGTCGTTTGGCTCGTCTTCAACCTCCAGTCGGGTCCTTTGACCCGGTTACGACCCGGTTGCGACCCGAATGGAAATCCGACGATTTCCGGCGATTCTGACGTCGTTTTGAGTCGTTTCAAATCGTAAAATGCTCAGAAATAAATAATGTGAAGATTTATGAATTCAAAACTCATAATTAACGAACAATACATATTGATCATGACTTGATTTTCACGGAAAGACAAAAATTTACAGACGATAAATTAGGCCGAATTTCATAGTTTCCTAATCACTGAACATCACGAAAACACCAATATAATTGTTTCATTGCATCAATGATGAATAATTCCAAGAAAAAATTGAAACCCAAGTCACGGCTCCTATGTCGTGAAACAGAGAAATTTTTTTGTTCAAAATTGAACACAAGACAGTGGTTTAATGCTCTGATACCAAATGTGAGAATCAAATTGCAAGACATATAACAATTTGAACTCATAAAAGCGGAAGCATATCGATCGAAAATTACCTCCTGCCATTGACATTTTCTTGCTCTGTTTTTTTACCCGAATTTACACCGTTAAATTTGATTTTCTGAACACTCTCAATCCTCCTTTGATGGTGTAGGTTTTGTTTTTGAATTGCGTGTTCAGGAACCAAAACATGAGTTACTTATATTAACCATGCCATCAACGGTTATTTACAGTTAAGGCAGTTTTTTTTTTTTTTTTTTTTTGTTGCTGAAAAATTCTGCCCTTCCACATGGGCCAATCAGGATTTAACAGATGCCTCCACCAGACGCAATCGAACCATGCCTCCCCTAGACCGGTGCTGGCTCCCTCTCTGCCATCGCCGACCGCTTCCAAGAGTCCAACCGCTATCCTTCTCACACCAGATCCAAGGTTTTCCTCTCTCTCTCTTTCTCTCTCTAGCTTTTTTCTCTTGCATCAAAGCTCTCTTGCAATACTTATTTGGGTCTCTCTACCACCGAGTTCGACGTCGAACCAGATCCCGAGATGATCTTTAAAGCTAGTCTCGACGAGCAGCAACTTGTTGAAGGATTTGGAGTGTGGCCCTGAACTTCTCGGCAATAATAAGGATTATTTATTCACTCCTACCTCAATAACCAAAAATCCAAAGCCGCATCTTTTTGTTCAATCTGTTTCAAGATTAGTATTTGTTCAGTTTTGGAAATGACGAACAGAAGAAAGGTAGCGGGAATTGGGGTTATGATCCTATATAAACTACCACTGATCAACGATTGAAGTGGGGGATTGTGATCTTTTTTTTTTTTCTTTTAGTTTTTTCCTTGGCCGTCTGCATGCCGCCCAACTTTCTTCACTATATATACACACACATACACATTGTTATATTGCCTTTGTTGTATTCTGCGTTTCAGTCCATAATTAGACTTGTCAAGTTAATGTGATGTTTCAGTGAGAATGAAGATATACCCGAAAACAGTTGCTTTTTGAGCATACTTTGTTTTTAATGGATTTTGTTGCGTGGTCTACGGTCATGATGGACGGTTTAATTTTTTTATTAAAATATTATGATTATGATTTACCAATATTCTCTCTTATAGTATATCGCATGCCTTGCACGTGATGCACTATGTTAAAATTTTAATAGACTTTGATGGAAAGGTATGAATTGCAGCTGATTAAAGAGTTTGGGGATAGTTTTGTCAGAATTAAAACATTGGGAACCAAATAGTTATCTATTAAATAGTTTAGAAACCATCTCTACCAATTACCTAATTCATAAAATGCTCTCCTTAACTCGCTCCTTTATTTGGTATTGTTTTTAAATGTTTTTGAAAATGATTTGCACATCTTTTGAGGCGCAAAAATGAAGAATGTGTTTAAGAATGTAGTTAGAACTATGACTTAAAACCAAAATGAAATAGCATATGAGAACTTTATATTATAGTATATTTTTCTTTATAATGTAGAATATGAGAACTTTACACCATAATAATTGAAACTAAGAAAGTGAAACAACTTTACCAAACATACTCGAAAAAGTATTCTAAGTAGTGTTTGGTTAGTAAGTGCTTTGAGAACGAGATCGAAAAAAATTATGAGAATGGTTTTTGTTAAAGAAATGGAAAATGGTTTGACCTGTTTGGCACATGGGTTCGAAAATAGTATGGTTTTGAATATTATAGTTTAAACTAAAGGCTTTGAACCTATAAAGTTTCAACGGCAGTTTTGAACTAACGTTTAAAATGTAAAGATTTAAAATGAGAATAAAACATCACATAAGAGAATCAAAAGAGTTAGAAAACTATGGTTTATAAAAGAAAACGAGAATGAAAAGGATTTTTATTATACAGAATGGTTCAAAAAAGATTAAAATTTAAGGGGGCTCAAGTTCTCAAAAGTGACCATTTGATCCGTTTTAAATCATTCTCATTGTTTTAAACTATTTATATGTTCCGTACACCAAAAGCACTTTTTCGTGGGCCATTAGGTTAAAAATGACATAAACCTATATAGTAAATGGTAAGATAAAGTTGTTTTCTCATTTTTTTTGCTTCAATTTTTAAGCCATATAACTTAATACACATTTTAGACCAATATCCAAACATAATTTCACATTTTCATATGCCTAAAACAATCTCCTAGAAGAATAATCAATCTTATTTCAGAAATAATCTTGTAATTCCTAAAAAAATTTCATTTTTATCCAGAACAAAATTATTTTAAACCGCCTAACAATTAGTTTTCATGCTTTTGGTTTAGAATTTTCTTCTTTCTAAATTAATATACGGGAAATGTTATGTTAAGACCCTTCAAATTAGTCTTCCTGTAAGACTTGTTTTTTATAATAAGATTTCTATCTGACGGTTAAAATTAAACACGCTTACTAATAGTAAAATAAACCCAAATACACCAAATCAATTAAAATCCAAAAACTAAAAAAAGGAAAAAAAAAAGAAATTTTGATTCAAAAAAGGAAAAAAACCCATGATTGTCGCACGATCACCGTGGGTCGCTGTTCCTCGCCCAACTATCAGTTGGATCTGAGGTTAGATTATGGCAACCTATGGCAACAAGCTTGTGATCTAATCTTAGCTTTTGTTTTTCCTTTTTTTTAGTTGGCTACATGTGAGGTGCCACCATAAATCGCCGTAGGCCATCAGGGCCAAAGGCCATTGTGAAGGTTACAACCATTGTGGGTCACCCTTTGTTGCTTCTACCTACCTCCGTCGCTGCTTGCATCGTATCATCACCCATGCGAAGGGGGTCACCGACAAAGATCTTATCGAGTCCAAATCTCGTGGGTCTCTATTCAAATCAGATCAAGGCATAGGTGTAGCTCATCGAGGCTCTTGAACTCGTGGGTGCTCGAGAATAATGGTCAACCCCCCTCCTTAGTCGTCTACTGTCACCCCCAGCCCACCGACCGTCGCCACACTCTATCGACCTTATCATGAGGTATCGGTGGACTGTGGCAAGGCCAAGGGCAGCAACTGTCTGGGTGCTCCTCCAGCTCCTCCCCATCGCTTCTTTCTGGGCCTTCTCTAGGGACTATTTGTTGCTATGAACTTGTTTTTCTTTTTTTATTCTATTTTTGTTTTTGTTTTAATTATAGGTTTTTAATTTTAATTTTAATTTATTTTTGATTATGTATAAGAAAGAGTGCAATTATTTAATGGAGTTGAGTTTTCGAAGCCATTGGATTAAATCTAATGGTTTAAAAAAAATGGGCGTTATGGTAAAACCTTTTTTAGAAGATCTTATCATAACATTTCTCTTAATATATAAAGAGAGAAAATAATAGCCAACATCTTATAGCACTTAAAAGAAATATTATACTCTCTAATTATGAAGATTTTATTCTAGATTTCTCTTCTTTTAAATTTAACCAAAGGCTCACATAATGCTAGAGGACACTGGTGTACTAAGCACAACACTTAAACAAACAAACCAAAAAAAAAAACCAACACAAACAAAAAAATGGGCGCTACGATATGGACCTTGGTGTCCAAAAGAGTTTTTCTATGCTTCCATTTAGAGAATCAATTAGAACACATGTTTTAAGTTTAAAAACTGAAACATGTGAGAGCTTTACACTGTAACAATTTATTGTTTTTTACTATAGCTGTTGAGAGCTATACACTGTTCATAATTGTAACTAATAGGTTAAAATTATTTCTAAGCACTTTATGAAGATTCTAAGAACGCCATAAATGCCTATGTGAAAGGAAGAGAGGGAGCATTGATGGGAAATTGGTACAATTAATATTCTAATGGAATTATGCCAGTCTGTTTAGTGCTTTTTTCAAAGATTAATACTAGGAATATTCACAAGTCGGATAACATAGATTAGCGGTTAATATGTATATATTGGATTGAGAAGATTTTAATTCAAAACCAATCTTTGAACATCCAATCCAATATGAAAACAGCAAAGGTTACAGAATTATTTCGTGAATTGGATTCTACAAATTTACGAATTAAGCCTTAAATTTATTAAAAAAATAGAAATTGAAAGTATCATAATACAATAAGATAATTCAATGAAATTCAACATGTTTGAACCAATTGAATGTAAGTTTTTGATAATAAACTAATAGATGTTTGGAGAATTGGTTTGAACTCAAATGATATAAAGCTCTCAAATGCTACAATGTAAGCAAAAGTGAACTATATTGTAAAATTATCACATGCTATAGTGTTCTAAACTAATTATAAAGGCTCCCAACACCTTATAAATTGTAGCATTACAAAATATTGCTACAACAAACTTAAATAAAATCAAAAGAAATTCTTAATCATTCATTATTGCTCAACATTACCACAAAGTATGGTGAACATAATTGTTGTGAATAAATTATGCTGAGTATTATAATTGGTCTAAGCTTTTTTTCCCCCTCTTGTTTAATCAAGCATATAAATTTTAGTAACACTGACTAGGTGTATTGGTTTATACATTTATTTTTAAAAATAATATAAATATATATATTGATTTAGAGATTAAAAAATACTCAATTTGTAATCCAACTCATACACACCAAGTTGAGAAAATTCCAATCTAAAACCAATGCATAGCAGAGTCAATTGGATAGAACGAATTGGCAAATCTCGTGAACACCTCTGATTAGTACAGATTGACAAGCCAACAACATCATAAAATCTAGTGTAAGAAAAAGTAATCTAGATAAACTCCCTCACACTAAAGGAGAACTAATATTTTTGCCCTTTTTCAAAGGCTATAAAATTTCTTCCCTCATTTTCTTCCATTATGTACCAACTTAACAAATACATGATTCTGAAAAGGGAATGAAACAAAAGAAGTGAGTTTAGATGGCATATTTCTAAATTTTCTGTTTAAGAAAATAGGTAGGGACGTTGTATTGGGCAGTTGGCAGCACAGAATAATTACATAAATATTGCATTAGAACTTATGAATTGTTTTTGTGGCCATGGTAAAACAAACTACTGTGGAGAATACAAAACTATCAGATTCAGAATGCAAAGTTATTCCAAAATACTAGTTATGATCGCGTAGTTTGTTGAAATTTTAGTTGCTACAATATTACAGACGGTAGTTTATTGGGCTACTCGCAATCTCTTACTGAATTACTAATCTCTTAATATATTCGCTTGAGCAAACACACCATAAAATAAATAGGAGAGAAATAAAGATCCATCAACTTCCCTATGTCAAAGGGAGGAATATCCTTCAAAGAAGAAAAAAATGAATAGGCAAATATTAGACTACTATCTTTCTTATTTTATCTTAGTGCATAATTTTTTTCTATCATTTTAGACATTTAAATATATATATATATATATATATATAAGGTTATTTACCTTTTTATACTCTCTATTTTAGATTTATTAAAACAGTATATTTTTTGTTTTTGATCTTATCGAAAACACCATATTTTTTGTTTTTAACTTCATCAAATGTATATCTTCAGCTTAGATTTAATATACAAATTTATATATATTTTTTACTAATCTTCCTTTTTGACTTAAGAAATTTTCTAAAGTATCCTAAAATGTAAAAATAAGAAAACTTTAAAAAAACTTTATATTAAAGGCTTTGACTTAAAATATGTTAGAATACCCTCAAAAGGGTGTTTTTTGTGCTTTCGTTTTTTTCTTGTTTTACTTAAAGATAATTTAGTCATTTTAAAAGTAAAAATCAACTATTAATTGAAGTAAGATATAGATTTGTGTATTAAATCTAATATAAAAATATACATTGAATTAGATCAAAAAACTAAGATGTAGCTTTTAAATCAATCCAAAATATAGGATATATGAAGGTGAATATTCTTTTTTTTAGCGTGCATGATAAATTTTAGAGAATTCTATGATTAAAATTTAAACCCCATACTAAATTACTAAACAAATATTATTAAGGATCATAGTGATGAATTGCACTAAAAAATAAATAAAACTTGGGGATTGTATGCACTATAAAATGATAATTTCGCCCCCCACTTAATCGCGACTGACAATTGAAGTTGATTGCTGCTATTTGTAAATTTAAAGACTATATTGTCAAACAAAATAAAAATACGAATAAATTGTACGATTGATCTTTAATTTTTCACAAAAATGAGATTTTAGACTCTAATTTTTTTTATTTTTTTAATCCCTTACCATTCATTTTCATTTTAAGAGCTGAAGAACCAGTTTAATGGTTGGTTATTAAATTTAAACCCATGTAAAAGACACATGGCCACTATAATAAGGTTATTTTAGTAAAATATTTATTATGTTTTTAAAAAATTAAAATTAAAATTAAAACGTAAAAAACAATTAAAAAAAGTTAAAAAAAAAACAATAAATGTGTATTACAAAATCAGAAATCTTGCTTCTTTTAAGGAGGAAAAAAAAAATCCACATTCAAACCTCTTCGATTGTCCCCCCCACCCCCTCAAATCTCCATCTCCTCCAGCATCCCCTCGTTGTTACCACCACCACTGTTGTCTTTCCGCCACCACCCGGTACAGATTTTCCCAAGACTCAACTTCCCCCACCTGCGCCACCATGGCGGCGCCGAGCTCGGCGAATACAAGCCGCTTCACTCCTCCGTCGATGCTAAGTTCTAGGCAATTGTGAGAGCCTGGCCGAGTCGCAGAAGCAGGGAGGAGCCAAGAAGAAGCCGCTGACCATGAGCCCAAAAAAAAGGACCCAAACCCAGGCGTTGCAATTCCATCGCACCGCCCCTTCCGAAGCTTAGATCGTCGCTACCAAATCTCCGTCGACGGAGACGAAGAGGACAATCTCACGTGCCTTCGAAGTTCGGCAGATCTCCCATCGCGAGCACAGGCGGCGGTGATAGCGATTTGGTGCGTCGTTCTAGCTTCCGAGGATACGATTGAATCGCCGATCTTCCTTGCTCTCCTTCTGCTTTCTAATTCGTGTCTCTTCCAGTCCCAAAATGTAATGTTTCAGATTTTTTTTAAAGGGGAATGTTTCAGATTTTCAAGGTACGAATATACTGCCAATAAAATAAAATAAAATAAAATCTTTTTTTTTCTGGGTTTGTTTTCCTGAAGACCCATCTTCCACCAAACCGTAAATCAACTCAAACCCACAATCTAAAACCTTGACTTTTTCAAACCCAACAACTAGAATCGACAGGTTCTTAAAGCACAGATACTCAAACCCACGTTCTCCACCTGGTTGGTTCTCTGAAATTGGTGCTGCCGTTTGCAAATCGTTTGGATTTTGTTCTGGAAAATTTAAAGTTTATGTAAGGACAATTATTATTATTATTATTTTTTTTGAATTGGCTGAAGAGTTTTGGTCGTCTTTTTGATTCCGAAACCAAAAAGAAAATTTGAGGAGGTAGAAGAAGCAGATAAACTGATGACGAACTTGGTTTTTTTTTTTTTTTTTGAAGGGAAGAAGAAAGAAGATTTGGTTTTTTTTGGTTATTTGTTTTAGTTTTTGGAAGTTTTAATAAACTAGGTTTTGTTCTTCATAATATCATAACGCAGAAGAAGATGTGAGAAAGGAGGAGGAATTTGGGTTTTTTTTGTTGGGTTTGTTTTTGTTTTTTTAGATTTTTAATAAAGCTTTGTTTTAATTTTTATTAATTTTTTAATGCATAAATTGCTTTAAAGAATTTAGTAATTTCAATTAAAAATAATTTTTAATCATTTTTAATGGTTAAGTTTAACAATTTGACGTCAAAATGATGCTTCAACAATTAAAATACTTGAACAATTAAAATAAAAGATTAAAAACTGAGAAATAAAAAAAGGTTAGGATCAAAATTTTATTTTTGTAAAAAGTTAGGGCTTAATTGAGTAATTTACCCTAAAAATAATACGGAAGAACCAAAGCGATAAACTGCAATAAATTGGGCTAACAGTTGCCAACAAGTTCAAGGGTGGTTTTTTCTTTCTTTGTTTTTTTAATGCCCGCACATCTATGTTTTAAATCAAATGGCTAAATCCAACAAAAAGACTAGCTTATTTAGAAAGATAGATCGAACATAAAAACACTATGACAATTTAAATTTAAAAAAAAAAACAATATAATACCATAACAACTCAAATTCGGTAAGAACAAACAATATAACAGGACCAATTCAAACTCTCTTTTTGTACTACGAAATTTGCAGTAAGTTGGACTAGGTTTCCGAACAAGCTAGTTCATCTCCCGACTTATTATACCACCAACATCCATGGTTAAAAGATCAGAAGAGCAACGATGACAATGAAATGCAACTCAGAGAAGCACCTCATACTCTCCTTTCCTGCCTAAAGGCATAGGATTCTTCGTAGAAGTATTTGAGGAATTCTAGTTCATAATCACATCAATTTATTGCCTGAACTCTGAAGTCCTAGAATCAATACTAGTTTCCTCACTGAAATTCTACTGAATCTTGCCATTAGGAGCAGTGTTGTTTCTGTCCCACATCCATATCTGGCGAGCTTTAACAGAAATAATGGAGACTGAAAAATGCTTTTTTTTTTTTTGGGAAACGAAAAGAGAGTCTACTAGTTTCCTTCCTACAAGGATTTCACAGACAACAAGGACTCAAAGAATTCTACAAGCATGCAAAACAATGCGCCAAGAAACTTAGTGTCTTACCTTAGAAATGCACCCAAAATTAAGTGGATCAAGAAAGCCAATCATGATTATGTGAAACCAAAATACACAAATATTCAAACTCCAAATAATTTACCAAAAAGTCGCGGATAATATGGTATTTGCATCTCCATTTCAGTTGCCATTCTACCAGAGACACTTTCTTAGAACAAAGCAAAACATAATTGGGCTTGATGCATGAGTAGGAAAAAAGGTAATCTACAATTCATCCGAAAATCACAGTAATGGTGACAGTGACAAGAAAGGAATCAGCTTAGATAGAAAGGAACTTAGCAAAGAAACAGAACAAAAAAAGATATCTTATTCCTTTGTCATTGAATAAATTTTAAATATATAAGCCTAAACAACCACCCAACTTAAAGGACACTGTGATTTTGACACGGTTCAACGATCACACACGCTCGACTAGGAAGCTTCTGACTCTCAGAGTTTAAACATCATATAATTGTCTCAATTTATTTCAACACTTGAAGACAAACCTGTGAAGCAGAAAATGTTACAGGCTCAAAACACACAAATTTATTGCAATTCCAATTCCAATTCCACTTTTGATACAATTTGATTTACATAAATCACAATTAAGAGCTCATTTGGTTCATAGGTTGGAATAAAAAATTTGAACAGAAATCAAATTTTTGTGAGAGAATACTGTAGCCAAAAAGGTTTGAATTGTGGTGCAAACTGTTGAAATAAATGGGCCTGATATACATTGAAAGGGTGTTTGGAATTTTAGTTATAACTGTAAAAAATGTAGAACTCTAAGCTTGCTACAATGTAAAGCTTTTACATGCTACATCTCTTAAACTCAATACGTTGGGAAACTAATATACGCAGCTACAACCCAGTTAGACAAAATATAATCGATATTGCACACTACTTGATAAGTAAATATCGAAGTTTTACCTAACAAAACCTTCATAGTTACAGCCAATTGGACCAGAAATTCAGCATTCACAAGGCAATTATCATATAACTAACTAATAATATTTCTCAAAACAGAATAAAAAATCAGTAGATTACCCAAGTTCAGCAAAATAACTAGAACAAGAAAGCGAAATTAGTCCCAAATTTAGGGACCAGAAAATCAGATAAAACCATTAATTTAAAGAAGAGAAAAGCAAAAAAGTCTTCCTGTTTCCGTAGGAGAAAAGAAACCAATTATGGTTTAATTGGAGATTTCAAAACTAATATTTGCAATTCCAAATACTAGAAAAAGAAGAAAAATAAAGTTAAGAGTAATAGAGAATTTATCTATCTGTGAATCCGATCAACTGGTCTTGGGATCAGGCATGGGGAACAAACCAGCACTGGCACCTCTCGGCGGCGAAAACCCTAGGAACTTTTGCAGATTCGTCCTGATGCTAATCGAGCAAAGGAAGTACAAGAACGCCATGGAACAGTCGGTCGGATCGTCTCCTTGCAAGCCTCTGTGGCTCATCTTCATCACCAATCCAAACGGCTTGAACGGCAGTTTCGCGACGACTTTCCCTTCGAAGAGCGAGTTGAGGAGTCCGAAAACGACGAAGAGGACAAGGGCCACGACGGCGCCGGACTTGAACTTGAAGAGCGAAAGATCGCGGCTGGATTCCTTAAGGCTGGTCTCGACCCGATCGATCTTCTTGGTTTTGGACTTCTTGGCGATCCTGGCGGCGGAGGAGTCGGTCTTCATCGTCTCGAGCTTCTTGGCGGCCTTGTCAATGGAGGATCGGAGGGATTTGTAGGAGTTGGTTCGGTAGATTAGGAGCCAGGAGATGGCCTCGCAGACGACGGCGGTGCAAATCGAGATCCCGACGACCCTCAGGCTGTCCGAGTACTTTAGAGATGCGAGCATCGAAGGCATCGCCATGACGGGAAAATTGGCGAGAAAGTAATGAAAGTGCCAGAAAATTGGCGTGGCTTGGCACCGGAGGCTACTTTTGCTAATCTGGCTTTTGTTAGTGGTTGTGTTTGGTTTCAGGTGTAAGTCAATCCTGGTTTAGTGTTGTTGAAAACCAGCCTGCACTTTGTAAAAGGAATTTTGGGATGGACCTTATTAACTATGGGCCTCATTGTGGGCCCAAATTGGGACTCGAGTGGAGCAAAATAACAGATCTTGGTTAAATCTTATTAAAAAAAAATTAAGAAAATAGACTAAATTTATAATAAAATAAAAATTAATTGGCCAAATTTAAAGTAAAGCTACTAAATAGGCCAAAAAACATATATACAATTTATTAACTAATTAAATTATAAAAATAATTCTGATTTAATTATTAACATTTAAAATTATTATTTTTTCCCTCCATACTTTCTCTCTCTTCCCTCCTCATTTCTCTCTCCTTCCTTTTCTTGTTTCCCTCTTTGTTTCGCTCTCTTCCCCTCCTCTGTTTCCAGATCGTTGGAGCCATCACGCGAGGCAAAAATCGAACAATGTGCCCTTGTTCACAGCATCCTTAACAACGACCCAAAAGGGTCTAGGTGGGCGGCGGCCATGCTAAGTGCCAACATCAGAAGGAGCAGCGGAGTTAGGCAATGTCAGTGTAGGGAGGCTTTGTGTGCTAGGTTAGATTGGGTTGGGTTTTGTAGTGCCTGATTGTAGAGAGGCGATAGGTTGAGAGAGGCGAAGGGATAGCTCCTTGTTGATTAGTTTTTCATGAATCTCGTCGAAGAAGATAGTTGTATCTCTACCATTGATCACATCAACAATGGTTTGATAATCTTCGTCGCGTCCATCCAAGAATTTTTCAATGAGGTCCTTATTATCCATAGGCTTGCCAAGGGCTGCGAGATCATTTGCACGAAGTGACATTGTTTGCAATAATGGTGGCGATAGGAGAAGGATAGGACCCATCAATAAATTTTTAAAGATTATAATCAATGAGAATGGCCTCCATGTAAAGTTTCCACGAGAGGTAATTGGTGGAGACTGCATTGGTGACATGAATGAGAGTGAGTTGTTTGGTTGGTTCGTGTGCATTGGGAATCGTGACTTGGGTGTTTTCAGTAGCCATTGGTGAGGTAGAAGTAGTGGCAAGGCTGGGTGATTGGCGTGGCGGCGTAATCGGCCTTGACTACGGCGCGACGGCAACTGGCGAAGTGTGCTGTGACGAGGAGGGTGGTGTCTGACGATATTGAGGTGTGGTGGCTGGTCGGTGAGAGTTTACGATGGTATAACGATGGTGATTGTGTAGCGGTGATGGCAGCTAGCAGGCGATTATGGCGGCGATTAGGCAGTGGCTGGCGGGGGCGGCAACTATTGGGCAACAACAGCTGGGAACTTGTAGAAAAAAATGAAAGAAGAGCCTTGGTCTCAAAAAGATAACTGTGATGCCATATAGGCTGCTTTTGTTACACGGACTAAGGACTAGGATTGAGATAAATAATCCCAATCCCATGTTTGGGAACAAATGTAGGATAACTAATTCCATAAAAAATGGTGGGATTATTTGTCCAGGATTGGATTAGAGTGCTTCTCCAACCTAACCGACATCATAGATTTGCGAAGCAACAACAACCACTGTCGCCAGTGCACACAATCATAATCAGCCCACTTCGATTGCCGTAACTGCGAACTACCACCTGAAGATCGTTTGTGCAGCTAGCCACTGTCATGCATAATCCCCTACTCTCTGTATCTCCTTCACCCGTGACACAAATCGCCGAATCGCTCTTGTCCACCATCCTCTGGATGTTCCTCGCTCGTGAACCCAGCCCTTGGAATTTCGTTGGCCACCACCCCCAGCCTTTGGATATCCATCGCCCGCGAAACACAGCCTTCCGACCTTTGTCGCCCACGAAATGCATCCCTTAGAACTCTGCTGCCAGCGACCTTACCTTCGAATCATGATCACTTGTGACCCCTACATTGGAAATCCGAAGAAGAAACCCATGGGTTGGCCAACCCACCTTCTGCCATGACCACTTGAAGAAGAAAGACCAAGAAAAAAAAAAAGAAAAAGAAAAACCGAAGAAAAAAGGAAAGAAAAAAGAACAAAAAGGAAATTCGACTAAAAAAACTATTGTCATTTGATTTTTTTCGACTTGTTTTACACTTTGTACAACGAAAAAAAATGTAATTATAGTTACCCAAAAAACGTAATTATAGTTTCCCACAAAGGCTAATTATTATTTTTTAAGTTAAAAAAACGTAATTATAGCCTCTTATAAAACATAATTACAAGATTAGTTTTATTATAAGAATGATTAATTGTTTAAAATAAAAAATATATGTATTGTTATCCAATCCAAAATGTCACCAAACACAGAATTTGATTTAATACAATCCAATTCAGTTATATCCCATCCAATCTCATTTTTTTAATTATATCATGTCTATCATTCCAAATATGACATGAACTTCTCATTGACTAAGTGGGTGTTAATAATAGATTAATCTATTGAATATGACGTGAACTTCTCATTGACTAAATTGAACTTCTTGAATAAATTAAGTATTTACAAAGTTCACAAGATTAATCCTAAACTATGTAAGTTTATAATTCAAATATTTAAAAGAGGAAACCAAATACTAGGATGGTAACTAGATAACAAAAAAAGAAAAAAATCTAAATTTCTAATATTTAGAAAATTTAAATTAATAAATATAATTTATTTAATATTATCTTCATTAATTAAAAACATATATAATCCAAACCCTTTTTTTTTATTTATTTATAAAACTTCATGAAATAATGCATATCCAAACAGGTAGGTATATTAAAGTAAGAGCTTGACTACAATAAGAACCTTTAAAAAGTTTTTATAAATAAAAACTTCTTTCATTTTTATTTTTTACCCTCGGATTAAAATTTAACAATCCAAAATCTAAGCCTTATAAAAACAAAAGTAAATACAACCATATTTGATCCTACTATTGTTAACATAACAAATATAAAATAATTAAAGAAAAAACAAAAATTCCTTAAAAAACCCAAAATATATCAGAAACAATTCTATTAGGGTGGGTCGGTGGGGGTACAGCCTTTCGATCGAGGGGTGGCAGGTGGAGAGGAGGCAGATTGACGGTCGACGGACTTGCAATGTTGACTCCCCCTCTGCTCGACCTCTGCATGATGCCGCTTGACCTCCGCGCAAACCACGACAACATCGCCATCTCATTTATAGTAAGGTCATGCTTTTGTTGCAATGTTATCCAGATCTACTGTGGTCACGACGGTTTAGAATGAGATCCCAATTTCCATCACTGGCGACGCCCAACATTGGAGGCGGAGAATCGTTTTTTCCCTCCCCTGAAATTAACCATTTTTCAAATTTTTTTTTAGACGGAATTGCAACAGGGTCTCTTGACCTTCGCACGATAGGTCCGTCGCAACTCATGACCTCCGCGCAATGGAATTGCGAGCAACGTTGATTGCCTATAAGATTTGAAGGCTGTGAGATTTGAGGTCACGATTGCCCACAGTGACAGATCCATCGTTACAGTCACCCTGAGCTTATGAACAGAGGCATAACAGAATCATTACCTTTGCCTCCCCTCACAAAGTTCTAGACATGGTGTCACAAACTGGGGTTGTTGTTGACTTCTGTTGGTTTTTTTCTCCTTTTTTTCTTGAATTTTTGGGGTTTAATAATCTGGTGTCTGTGGTTCATTTTATTATGGTGAGCTTATTTTTCTTTTTCACCTTTAGATGCAGATAGAATGGATCTAATGGCTATAAAAAAGTCTTATTGATGGGAATAAATTAAAGGTCTCATCATAAAAGTTCCTTTTTAAGTCATCCAAACACTAACACTAGTTTTATTCTCTTATCTTTTGTTCATGTTCATTTATAAAGTAGTAGTAGATTTTTTTTTTTTTTTGTTTCATTGCCCGTCAAATAAGATTGCAAAGTGAAGTAAGTCAAGTCCATATCATTAATTTTGAGCTTAATATTTATTGCCAACGAGAAAGACTCGCAAGAAGTGAGTGGCGTTTTGACTTTATGGCGTCTTCTTTCACAACTTTATCATTTATGTGAGCTTCCACGCCTAAAAACCTCACAGCACTTTCTAAATTGAGTTCTGTTCTTGCTTTGGTGTCAACTATGGAACTCTCAACGCGTTTCCGTTTAGCCATGATTTGGTACTTCTTCATCCAACTCTCTCTGCTCACATCAGCCTTCTTCAAAGTCCAAGCATGGAGGAAACCACACAGATCGGCTCTCTTTGCTTGAGTTCAAAGCTAAAGTGATCGATCGGCTCGGGGTTTCGAATTCCTGGAATGAATCTCTACATTTCTGCAGTAGGAAACTTGGTTCTGTCTCATAATCTGTTTTCTGGTTCTATCCCCAATGAAGTAGGAAACTTGGTAAATCTTGGCCTTCTGGATTTGTTAGAGAATAAGTCATCCGGAAAAGTTGCTGAAAATATTGGTCATTGTGAAATCTTAGAGTACATGTATTTGGATGGAGACTTGCTTCAAGGGACCATTCCTCATGAGTCGTTTGATTCTTTAAAAGGGATTCAAGAAATTGATCTTTTTGGCAGTAACTTGTCAGGCAAAATTCCAACCTATTTGGAAGGAATCTTGAGAAAATTGAACTTATCTTTTAATAATTTTGAAGGTGAACTACCTGCACAGGGAGTATTTAAGTGTTTATTAGAGTGTAGTGACTCAAATTCAGTTTGGTCCGATCCGAAAAGCTTGTAGTATGATAATTGTGGTGAGTGAACAAATATGAAATTTTTCATAAGATCTATGGTGGTAGCAAAAGTATCAGACCCATTAAGTTATATCACATATTAGAGTTTTGTTTATGCCTATATATATAATGTATTGTATTAGAGTTTGCTATTATCGACTTTGTCTTGTAATTTTTTTCGAGTTTAGTGAATTTTTTTTTACTCTTTTTGCAGTTTTTTCTCGTCTTGGATTTTCACGTAAATCTGTGTGCATTCTTGTTCTTTGTTCTTATAGTACTATTTTTGTAACAGTGTCATTTCTGTGGATGGAAATCCAAGGCTTTGTGGAGGTATACCTCATATTCATTTACCTAAGTGCCCATGTAATAAGCATAAGCACAAGCAATCCACTAAGCTAATTGTCTCAGTTGTGTGTGGACTTATTGCGCTAGTGCTTGTAGCACTGTTTTTAATGCTTCTTTGCTGGGCAAGAAAAAGAAAAGGCAAGCCTATTTTGGAATCACCATTGGAGATTTCTTTATTGGAGGTATCATATGAAGATCTTCTTAAAGCGACTGAGAACTTTTCTTCAAGGAATTTGATTGGTTCTGGTAGTTTTGGGTCTGTTTATAAGGGAATCCTAAATCAAGGAAGCAGAGTAGAGGTTGCTGTCAAAGTATTAAACCTTCAAACTTCAAGGGCATTGAAAAGCCTCATCGCAGAATGCAAAGTGCTGAAAAATATTAAGCATCGTAATCGTGTCAAAGTTCTAGCGGCATGTTCAAGTATTGATTTTCAAGGAAACGATTTCAAAGCTCTGGTGTATGAGTTTATGATAAAAAGGACTCTAGAGGAGTGGTTGCATCCTTGTCATGGAGAGTTGGAAAAAGATCGGCATTTGAATCTTAGAAAAAGAATAAGTATTGCTATGGATGTGGCAAATGCTCTGGATTACTTGCACCACCCCTGCCATGTGCAAATAGTTCACTCTGACTTAAAGCCTTGTAACATTCTTTTGGATGGTGCCATGACTGCTTGTGTCGGGGATTTCGGTCTGGCAAGGGTCCTTAGCGATCCATCTCATCCAGCTTCTTGGCTATATTGCACCAGGTAATCGAAGTTACTATCTTCCTTTTTCATTTCTTCAAAAATTAACTTACAGTATCTAAAATCGATTGTGTGCAATATTGTGTGGATTGTTAGTAAATTTTCAAGTGAAATTTTAATCCAATTTTTTTAAATTATTTCAGTGCATATGTGAGAACTATGTCTACTGCTGCAACTTATCATGAAGTGCTGATTACTACTTCTATCAAGGTTTTTTTTTTTTTTTCAATGAAAAAATTACAAAATTTTAGGTATGAAGTATAAAGTTAAATATCAACAGAACTGTATCTTTCAAACGAACATAACAGTAGCAAGTTGTACACATTTGCCTCAATACATAAATGTCAAACTTTATTAACTTGTTCAAATAGTGGATTGAACTCTTCTAATCGCAACGGATCAAGTGGAAGAAAGAACAAGGCCAAGAGAAACATGTGACATTGACGTGGATCATATCAAAGAAAATCACAAATTTCCGAGTGTGCGAAATCTTCAGCCGATCATGAGCTATACTATGGGCGATTTCTTATATTCAGTCCTCAAGATTGGAATTTCTTGTTCGGAAGAGACACCAAAAGAAAGGACGAACATGGGAGATGTCATCAAAGAGCTACTACATGTAAAAGCTGCTTACACGGCTGCTGAGATCAAGGATGATCGGACGTGACAAATCAGCTAAGTAACAGGTAAAGTTTATATATATATATATATATATATATATATTGCATTATTACTAGAGGTGCATTTAGTTTCCATAGTTTAATTATGTCAGTGGTAATTCTGGAGAGGTACACTCTACAACTAGGATAAAAAAGATCTCTCACAAGTAGAAATACAAGAAAAGGCAATGGTTATTAACTTTTAAACCACTTCAATTAAATCACTTTAATTAGTCTAATTGAAAATGTGGGAATTAGTTAATTAATAGAGAACAGGGGAAAACGTCCCCAAAAAAAAAAAAAAAAAGTGGATTTAAATCTCTTCAGTTAAAGGATGCTCTTTTTCCCTCAACCACCTATACATACGCTATGGTACTTTGTTTTTCATTTCTTCGCATTTGGCGTAACATGCACTTATGCAACCAACTTTTATGCAAGTTTTAAATTTAAAGCATGAGGAAATTACTTGTTTCAGATTAAATAATCCTACATTTGAAAAAACATAACAAAGAAAGAATAAGGTGCAACACCCCAAGTCTAAAACTAGAAGGTGTTAACTTTTAATGACATTATACATATTTATTGGGAAAGATTTTTTTAATAAAAGTTGTAAAATTATAATTTTTTAAAAATAAATTCTCATTAAGTCGAGGGAAAAAAAAAACACATTAAAGTCTTAGCCCCCAAACATAATTATAAAACAAAAATGGTAATACGAAAACATTTATTCGAAATATCCATCTTATTGGTTAAGATAAAGAAATCAAGTTCCTAGGGAAAATTTTGCGTCGAAAAACCAATTGGTGGTGACGCTTTTGTTAATTGTATGTAAAATTAAAAATAAAATGACAGGCAACATCCAATAAGCAAATCTCATGCACGTAAAAAATCATCCATACAATGATATGACATGTCCATGCACATTTTAAAAATGACTTGTAAAAATCTTTATTTTGAGCTCATCCTAGTCATTCTGTTATATCAGTCAATCAGTCACAGTGGGTCATTAGAGTCATACACAAATCAATGCCTCATGATGGAAACCTGCCCCTCCTTGGCCAAGGAGGATACTTCATCTAGCGTCATGCCCCAAGGACCAAGCATTAACGCGGTGGTGAATTATAGACAAACATTTGCTAGTCCCATCTATAAATTTTAAGAGAATTTTATTTAAAACAGTACAATATGAAAGAAACCTAGGGTGTTTCCTCGGTTCAAGAACCCACATGCATACTTAAGTTCAGAAACATAGATGTGTCACGTCCCGAAAACGGAGGACGTGACAAACTAAAAATCAAATGCAAAATTAACCCAGATTTAAGTAATTCAAACCAAAAAAACCCGAAGAAGCACTCGATAATCAGTAATAAAAATTCATCATCTCTTGAGGGCTTAAAAACTTATGAATAATTAAAACAGCAAGTACAAAAGTTTTATTGAAATGATACAACACTAGGACAAATAGTACGACCAAAATCAGTGTCCGAGTCAGAATCAGATGATGACTCTGGTAGTTCTGTATCATCGTATTTGGATTCAGAATCAGAATCATCAAGTTCTGATGAAAGTGAAAGTGAAAAGGATGAAAAACGCAGCAAGCGTAGACGGAGATAGATGTTTTCTTTCCTTTCAATTTCTTCCCAAGTTATGATGTTTCTGTAGCAGATATGCGGCAGGTAATCTGTTTTGCTCGTTAATTTTGTACAATATTGCGTGGATATGAGATGACGTGATATTTTCTGTAGTTATACTTTTTGT
>CAMOHE010041028.1:0-17685 GCA_946598075.1 Artocarpus hirsutus | reverse complement strand
TGAACGAATTCATTGAATTCGTGTATACATATATATATATATATATATTAATAAATAATAAAATCTTATATATATAAAAGATTTAGTTCAAAATTTTATATATATATATATATATATCTAAATGTAAATTTAAAAATAAATCACATTTATTTAAAAATAGATTTTAATTAACTAATGCTCAGTAAATTGTGACAACATTTATCACATTACATTATGTATCACAGAAAACATTTTTCTGTGTCACATTAATAATTTAAGTGTGAAATAATTAATTCAGAATTCAATAATTCCAAACTAAATATATATAATTCATTCTATGCAAAAATCCATTATAGTGTTAAGAGGTGGTATTGGGGACCTATAGACCTATAACCCAAGCTCCAATAAATTTGACAATTAATCAAACTCTTTAATTAATGTATCAAATTTATTAGTTTCAGTGTTACTCCACTAAAAACCTGAAACTGAACTCTTGACGTTATAGTAAAATTACTCAAAGAAAATTAGCGAGTTGTCCATTGATATAATCATTGCATATAAGTCAGTCCTCCATAAATAGTTCATAATAAGAGCCAGGTTCAATTTCCATTTACCTTTCTTATTATATCTTTATCCTTGAGTTCTAATAATTCTTTAATGAACCGTTAATTCATAATCTTATTATGAACGAGCGCTCTACTGTTCAAACCTTGAATTATCACTCAAGAGAACTATTTTTCTAACTTCCGTAGGGAAGGAATGGATTCCATATCTGTATAATATTATTTCCAGCCACTTATTACATTATATTTCTAAGATGCTAAGTTATAATCTGTGCTTACACAAATCTTACCATGCAAGTCAAAAAACATAATGTCATAAATAGGAGTCTAATAAATACTCAGGATAAAGACTGTCAAATATATGATCATCATAGTGATAAATTTGAATACTCTATTTATAACGGATGATTATTAGAGATTCATAATTTATCTGGTCTAGTTCTATATAATCTCATTATATAAAGTACCTCCAATCCAATGTCTTCTATATTTATAGTCTGGATAATGACTATTTCATTCTAAATGAGATTGGACCGTACTTGTAATGTTTAATTAAAGATCCCAAACTTTAATTAATTATTACAGACTATTTAGATTATTATCTATAAATTTTATCCCTAAGCATATAACACTTATATGCTAAATTTATAGTCACATAAATAATCATGGAATTTTCTTGATGTTTATAAATGTATTCATAACACATAACCAAAATAATTATAAATGTCACTTTATTTATTTATCATCAAAATTTACAATGTCACAGCTTTTAGGGCACCAAACCCAACAAAAGTGTCGGAAGGTACTGATGAGTTTGTCCATGTTAGACCTTCCAATCTGTAATAAGCTCGTTTATGATTGTAATTTCACTTATGACACCTATTAATGACTGCTGTTAGTTTCCCAATATCGACTGTTTTACATTTGTACATGCGTGAACGTAGCCATTCATACTTTCTAAACAAAAATGTGTATGATTTCATGCTTTGTCATTGAACAGTGGGATTCCCAGGATCAGTATAGATGCACTTTGGTTTTCTCTACCCCTAATGATGTGTAAACGTATTTCATAATATTTTGAATCATCAAACTCATCAATAAAAAAGGGAAACTACTAAGGAGTGAATAACATTATGTTGGTACTTCACATAAATTCATGACATTGCCTGCATAAATTGGGCCAGAGGAGTCAACAATGTGATTTTGGAGTAACGACTACTTTGTACCGTTTAATGCCTTGAATTTAAATATGCTTACATCCTTTTAATGGTCATGTCTAATCTCCATTTATGTCTTGCTTAAGCGTTCGGATTTGGTTTTGGCTAAAGGGGAAAGGTTAACTTCATGATAGTAGAACTATCTCAACAAGTATATCACTCGGTATCCATTTGTTTACATTGCATACAATATCTTCCAAACAATTAACATTATGCTTAGAAATATTGGTAAGAATGATTCAAATGTATTTTTTTTTCTTATAAAAAAGTTTCAATCATTGATCATAAGCAAAATTAAAAACCATTGTCATATCCTTCATTTCTTGTACAAGACATAATTTTTACCTTTAAAATCCCACTGTTTGTAGACTTTATCATAAAAATCAGATTAAAATAATAATCTATGTTACACTCTTTATGTTCTTAAAATATATAACAAAATTTTCAAGCATAAACTTAAATTTACAAAATTTGTACTTAAATTACTTAAAATTTTCTCTTAATTATTGCATTTATAATGCACTAGAAATGCTCAGATGTCACACTAATCCAACTTTTGCACATGACTTTTAATAGAAGTAATTAGTATGTATGTATATAGTGAGAAAGATGGGGTATTTCACAAAAATAAATGGATGATGTAATTTAATTTAAAAAAATAGAGAAGAAATAGAAATGAGGCACGGTTCTAAAAATTAATATATATATATATATAGATATATATGTGTGTGTATATATATATGTATAACCAGTTCTTAAGTAACTAGTGATGATGTCATCTAATTTGGAAAAAATTAAAAAAAAAAAAAGGACCGGTTTTTAAGTGATAGAAATGGATGAGGCACAATTCTTTTTTGGGTTGAACTTTCACAAGAAAATAGAAGAGAAAATTACATAAAATGTCATTCTTTTATAACATCATTTTTTTATGTCACAAAAGTAATGCTGTAACTCTTTTGCCTTTTCTTTTTTCCTATTAATTTTCCCCCGATTTATCTATTAGTTTTTATATGCCATTTTTTCCATTTTTTTTATTTTGATTTTCCCTCTCTCTCTCTCTCTCTCTTTCTGAATCTCTCCCGTCCTCCTTCTTCCTCATCATTCTCACTCCCCTCTCACTCTCCTCTTTCTGATCTTCCTCCTCTATCCTATCGTAAAAGAACAAAGCACGAACCAATAGCAACTGCCAATGATCAAACGGATCGGAGGGACCACAGGAGACTATTGAACGACGGCATCTAAAAGCGCTGATCTCTGTGTGACCACGGGTGATGATAGCAATGGCGAGCTCTGATCAACCTTTGTTCACTCGTGAATAGAAAGGATGAAGCTCACTGGCTGCATCAACGAGCTTTTGAAGTCGATTAGATCTCCGTTCATCCTTTTCTTTTTGGACAACAGCGACCGAGATTTGGAGGTTTTCAGCTTGAGATGAAGACCTATTCCTCTAGGCTCTAACGGGAAATGTGGGAGCTTTTCCCTTCTCGGTTGAAAATAATGTCTCTTTGGGACATATGGAAATGTCCCAGTAGGCATGTGAGAGGTTTTGGGGAAGGAATGTCTCATCAGGACATGTGAAAATGTCCAAGCAGGACATGTAGTTCTCTTCTTAGTGGGATGGAATGTCCCGACAGGAGATTTCAAGTTTGTGGTATAAAATCTTTTCATTTTATGACCTAAAAAAAATTGAGTCTAAAAAAGTAGCATTTATATGAATTCTCTAAATTAGAAAGCTTTAAAAACCCATATAAGTAAAAAAACTCTTTAACTATTGGAGCACTCTCTCTAATTTTAGTATAAAAATAAGGGAAATTAAGAAAAGTCATGCCTCCACCTTCGACAAACACTTTCAGATTTGAGCCCTCCACAATGTGGACTATATTAAGTCTTAACCATCTATCCTAGACGCTTGGCATCAACTTCGGGACTTCGTTAATACGTGAGAGAGCCATTGTAGGCTCTAAGCATTAGGGTTGTGGCATGGCTAGAGCTTGCTCCAAACACTTGCATGATGCATACACCCAACGTTCCTTTTGGTACTTAACTGTTCGCTTCAAATTGCTAGACACCTGATGAGTGGTCTTATCCCTAATAGGAAGAGATAAAACCAAGAATAATATTTTGCATTTGATATAACTGTTTGTGTAAAAATTTTAGTTATTTTGCAATTAAGATGTGATCATCTCTGAGAAATTTTAGAAGCCATCATCGTCAATGTCAGGGACCAAAACTAAGAGAGAGAGAGAGAGAAAGAAAGAGAGAGAGAGAAGTTTACATAGTAATTTGTTAAAATTAAAAGTTTATAAGACAAAGCGATACAATGCTCATAAATCAAGGACTCATATTGTAAATAATCTATTTTTAAAAACTTATTTGTTGATGTAGGAATTTTTTAAATATCTTCTAATATGTGAATGAAAACTTAGGAATTCATATAGAAATTAGACCAAAATTTGTGTTCCTAGTATTTTTTTTAAGATATCTTTTACCAAATCATGTACCACTGAGTGCATAAACTACTTAGAATCAAGGGTCTAAAAACGGAAGTTGATCAGCAATATGGTCGATCATGTATCCTTCAAGGGGCTGCTTGATTCTAAAAGATTACAAAACAATTAATTTAACTTATTCTTTCCTTAAATATACAAGATGAAAATATACTAGCATATAACATATTTAAAGTAGGTTAAAAAAACGTAAATAATAAGAAACGATTGATCTCACCTTTTCTCATCAAGAAAGTGAGTGACTAAAGAACATAACACTCTAAAAAAAAAAAAGAACAAAAAACTTTCACAATGAAAGAGAAAAATAATTGGTGAAAATATAGAAGATTTGTTTACTTGAATAAGGATCTTTGTTCGAGGCTTAATATGTTATGACCCTATTTATGTGGTTGTTACTTAACTATTTTAAGATGAGGTACATAGATTTACATAATGAATTTATTTTAAACATAATTTTTACTTTGATTAAATTTAATACATAACATAATTTCTTGAACTTATTCTTTTAAAATCTAACATAACAACAACTTGTTCGAACTTAATCTGTTAAAGCTAGAGCACTAATTTTTTTTAGAATCTATTTTTTTTAGTACCTTTCTTAAATTAAAATAATACTTTTAAAATATTTCTAAAGCTAATTATAACTAAAATTTCTTATTAGAAAATTTACATGAATCCATGGCCACCTATATATTATATATTTCTTGTTCAAAATCCTAAACCCTTTTAAATCTAAGGTTAAATGACTACAATCTCCCTCTTTAGAGCTCATTTCATAATACTAAATTATTTACTTATTTGAAATTATATAAAAGAAACATAATGCAGAAAATACATTTTGCATGAGTTGTATCTATTTCCATTTCCACATTAGTTTGTCACTTACAACTGCCCAATCAAGTGATGTTGATTGGTACCTTACCCACAGCATGAACACACTTAATTATATTTCACTTAACAAGTAGAAAGCTCAACTCATAAAACAATTTGAAGATTATTTAATAAAAATATGCATGATCATTTTATGCTTTCTTATTGACTCATTTCATGCTTAATTATTAGAGCCTTATCGTATCTTATTGATTAGGCCTGGATCATTGTACCAGCTACATGCGATCCTTAAGAAGTAAGTTTTCACAAGGTCTCAATGACATTGAGATTTTAAATTGTACTAAATTAATTGAAGCCTCTCTTTAGATCAAGAGTTGGTACAACATACTTAATTTATCTTATTAGTTTCATGTGTCTTATTATGTGTATACAGTATGACATACTACATAGCACACTATATACCAATTTTAAAACATGTTTAGCTGAAAGTGAGTAAACATTATATTTTAATACATAAATAATCACATATCATTCATGACCTAACAAAAAACAAACATGACATATCTTAACTAAGTAAATATGACCTAATAGAATATGATAGGGCATAACACTGAACATGTATTTCATAATTTTAGAAATCATGTAAAAACATTTTATTTGAAACTATTCATTATATATGCAAGACTCCTACTTGCCTATTTTCTTGAAGTAGGTTTCAATATAAGCCTTGACTTCCTTATCCTCTATTTGAAATAATTCTATGTAAAATACCTAGTAAGAGTGTGTAAGAATAAATTTATTTTATATTATTAATTTTTAGCATAATCATAAAAATTTCGATCATTATGTTAGATTGTATTTCTTTTTATTAAAGGATCATAAAAATCATTATTTATATTACAAGGATTAATTAATTATTAAATCCTCATAATATTTAATTTTCCTTAGTTGCCTTTAACTCATTTTAAGATTGATAATTAATTAATTTAAAATGATTAATTAATTATCTTTTCGTTGCAAAGTCTATATGACCTTAATTAACTAAATTAAAATTCTTCATAATTCAAGGTTTTTGAATTGAGTTCTAATTACCTATTTTTTTAGTTCATCTAGTGGGCTTGTAATTGGTTCAAAGCACATTAAATCTAAAAAAAACCTAAGATGCTCTATATATCGTATCGTTAAAACTATAACCTGAGTGCCTTTTTGGACTAAGGCAAGTATTGGACTCGTGTCTACCATCGCAATACTAAGAATTTAGCTTATCGGATTTTCACAATAGCATTTTATAAGCAAATTTTTGAAAAAGATTCTTCATGAAAGTTGTCTATCTTGTTGAAAACTAAAACTTTTGTGTTTAGCAAAAATTATAAATCGGACTTGAAATGGCCCGAAACGGCTAGAAATGGTGGTTGCCCATTGGTGGCAATTTTAGACAGCAACCAAAAACTATTTGGCCAGCCATAAGCAATTTTGAAAAATTGCCTGGAAACCCGCTTTACAATCAAAACTAGGTTTTTGGCAATCACAAAGTTTTGTTCAAAATAATGAAATCTAAAAGCTCCGTGTTTGAAAAAAAATTTAAAATCCAACCCTACAGCTTCTATTTTTGCGATCAAAGTTTGCGGAAAAAATATTTCACAACATCAAACATGCAAAATACCTAAACTAACATACATAACCTAACTTATTACATCAAAATACATATAAAGTCATAGCCACCAATATAAATAAAAATTACTACGAATTATTTTCTTACTAAAACATAAACTTAACTCATAAAATTATAAACTTGAATTAACTAAGAGATTCACGAAGAAAAGTTTAGAACATTTACAATTGGAGATACTTTCTTGATGATCACATTTGGAAAAGCCTATTCCCCATCCTTCCTTGTTTTAAACACTAAATATACAAACTTTACCATATAAAAATCTAATCTTATTTTTCTAAGAAGATGAAAAAGAAAAAAATATGGACTATACCTTAATGATAACTCCTCTAAATCAACCTCTTTCTTCTTCTTCTTCTTTTTCTAATCCTTTTAGCTAGGGTTCTTGCGGTGGAAATGGAGGAGAAATTTTTGTGTGTTTTGTTAGGTAAAAACCAGATCTTGAAGAAAGAAATGGGAAGAAAATTTTGTTGGAAAATTTTGTGTTGGACCCGGTTCTAGAGAGTGAAAAAGAGAGGCAAAGTTTCTTGGAAAGACCTTGAGATGGAACCGACTTTGGCGGTGAGATTGGAGGAGAAATTTTTTTTGAAAAATTCCTCTAGGCATACATAGTTTTGGAAGGAAAAATGGGGGAGAAAATGATGAGGAAATGAGGACTAAAGGTGGTCTTTTTGATGGTACACCTATAAATAAAACCAACCTTAATCTAATTCTTCCACCTAATTAAAGTTTAATCAAGCACTTAATTAACTTAGATGAGTTAAAATTGTGCTTAAGAACTCCTCAGTATGTCACCATTTTGCTAATAGCAAGTGATGAGAGTTTGTCTTGTAAATGCACCAAGGCCAATTTCAAATCACCTAATTTAAATAAACTCTTCTCCATGAAACTTATCCTCTAAGATTCTCATAAAAAAAAAGAATTTTGTATTTCTGAGGTGTAACGACCCTACTTACGTGACCATTACTTAATTACAAAATCTTAATATTTAAACATATTTTAAGATAAGGTACTTAGATTTGCGCAATAATTTTTTTTAGATGCAATATAATTTATGGAAACTTATTCTTTTGGAAACTTACATAACAATAACTTGTAAAAACTTAATCTTTTAAAAGAATCATACTAATTTCTTAAAAACTATTTTTTATTACCTTTCTTAAATTAAAATAATAATTTAAAAACATTTCTAAAACTAATTATTACTATAATTTCTTATTAAAAAAATTATGTATGTTTGGTGCAACATTTATAGAAAAATATATATCTATTTAAAAGTCTTAAGCTCTTTTTAAACTGAAGTCAAATGACTACAACCTTGGTCTCTAAAGCATATACTACTTAGTATCTCATATATACAAAATTTATGAAAGAAAACATATTGCAGAAAATACAATTTTTTTTGTGTGAGCAGTATCCATTTCTATCTTCATTTTTCATCAATCGCTCACCACTGCTCATCAAGTGTTACTAACAAGATCCTTATAGTCTGAACTACATAAATGAGCTTTCTCTCAATAAGTAGGAAGTTTAACTTCCAAAACAATTTGAGGATCATTTAACAAAATATGCATGATTATTTTATGCTTGCTTATTGACTCGTTTTATGCTTAATTATTTAAGTCTTATCTTATTTGATCTTACTGATAAGGCCCAGGTGATCATACTAGCTATGTGTGATCCTTGGAAAGTTAGGGTTCGAGAGGTCCCAATGGCATTGGGGTTTTAAACTGTATTGAATTAATTGAAGCCTCACTTTGGATTAAGAGGTTAATACGACATCCTTAACTTGTCTTATTAGTTTTTTTTGTCTTATTATGTGTATGCAATATAACATATTATATAGCACTATATACCAATATTAAAGCACGCTTAATTGAAAGTGGGTAAACAGTATATTTTAATACAGCATACATCACACCTTATTCATGATCTAACAAGATACAAACACATCATATCTTAACTAAGTGTATATGACCTAAAATAATATGGCAGGGCATGACATTGAATATGAATTTACAATTTTAGAAATAATGTAAAAACTTTTTATTTAAGAGCTATTCATAGTATAGGTGAGATTCTTAGTAACCTGTTTCCTTATAGTAGGTTTCTCTATTAGCCTCGAATTCCTTATCCTTTATCAAAAACAATTTTGTATAGAACACTCATTAAGAATGTGTAAGAATAATTTTATTTTATGCTATTAAATTTTAGCATAATTGCTAGCATTTCCTTTATTAAAGGATCATAAACATTGTTATTTCTATTACAAGGATTAATTATTTAATTAAATCCTTATAATATTTAATTTTCCTTAATTGTCTTTAATTCGTATTAAGATTTATAATTAATTATCTTATTATTACTGTCTATATGACCTTAATTAACTAAATTAAAAACTTTCTAAATTCATGATTCTTGAACTAAGTTCTAGTTAATCATTTGCTTGGTTCATTTATTGGACTCGTATTTGGTTCAAAGCCCATTAAACCTAAAAACAATCCCAAGACGTTCTATAAATCATACCGTTAAAACTATGAGCCAAGTAGCTTTTTGGACTAAGGCAGGCATTGGACCTGTATCGACTATCGAAATACTAATAATCTAACTATTGGGGTTTTTTTACAACAGCCATTTTAATGTTCACATAAGAAAAACTGTTATAGTTTTGTGATACAAGGTCACGCTTTAACTATATCTATTCAACTTAAGGTTTTTGAGTCAAAATCGCGCTTTAAAATTTCGTTCGAAAATGATAAAACACTAAATCTTAGGCCTGTATTGTTTGTCTAGAATGTTGTGATTTCATGATTTGTTGAAAAATAGATTTCTATTACTATGCGCTTTTTGTTTGCAAAAACTAGTACCAAAAGATACCTTTTTGATTATTTTTAGAAAATTACTGTGAAACTATATGTTAAAGGCAATTTTTCTTTCAACGTTTTTCTTCATGAAAATTAATTGTTTTAAAAATGTGTTTTAGAAACTCTTATGCCCATTTGAAAGTCCCAATCAAGGCCTGTTAGCATATTTGTTTCTCGGTTAAATTTTGTAAATTTTACTGATTAAAAAATTTTGATAGTTTCTATTTTTCCAATTTAAAGTCTATTTTAAAGGCAAATTTTTATAAAACTTTCTTCATAAAAGTTCATCTGTCATTGAGAATTAAGACTTTCATGTTTTACAAAAATTACAATTCGGCCTCTAAAAGGCCTGATATTTTAAAAACAGTTTCAGCTCTCTTTATACAATTTTTGGGTAGTTTCAAAAAACTATCCATATTTGTATTTTAGAGGCAGGTTTTGAGAAAATTCTTTTCACAAAAGTTGTCTGTCTTGTCAAGAGCTAAAACTTTCGTGTTTAGCAAAGTAGGAAATTCAGAACCCAGACAGCCAATAACTACAGTTGCTAGTAAAACTATTTTTTGATAGTCGTGGGTAGTTTTACAACTATGGTTTTGTTTAGTCATAGAGTTTTGTTCAAAACATCGACAACTAAAAGTTTCATGTTTGAAAAAGTTTTAAAAACCAACTCTAAAGCTTCCGTTTTCGTGATCAAAATAAGGGGAAAATTTTTCCACAATACCAAACATGCAAAACTCAAACTAAACGTGTGCAACCTAAACTTTTTACAACAAAATACATGCAAAACCTTGCTAACCAATATAAATAGGAATTATTACAAACCATTACTATACCAAAACATAAGCTAACTTATAAAAATACAAACTTTGGATTAACAAAAAGATTAAAGGATAAAAGTTTAAAACTTTTACCCTAGAACCTTTCTTGAACACCACTCTAATAAAGCCTACTCCTCCACTTTCCTCTTGGTTTGGTCACTAAAACATAAACTTTATTAACTAAAATCTAGTCCTTGTTTCACTAAATAAAAGGACAAAAAAAGTTTAGTGTATACCTTGATGATCACTCCTCAAAAGCAACTTCTTCTTCTTCCTAGTTCTTCTTTTTCTTTTCTTTGGCTAGTAATTTTATGGTGAAAATGGGGGAGAAATTTTTGAGAGCGAGCTTAGAGGGAACTAGTTTTGATGGAGGAATAGGAGATAAAAATGAGCAAATATGCTATCTTGAAACAAAAGGGTATTTTTATAGATAATTGGACTAATTGGGTTTTAGTTCCTTAATAATGACTAATTGATTCTCAAGAGAACTAAATTTGTGACAAACTTGATTAATGGGTGCTAATTGTTGGCACCAATGTCAAGAAAGTGAAGGAGAAAAAGCTACTTCATTATGACACCATGTACATCTCATCAAATCAAAAGCACAAGTCAAGGTCATATTCTAGTCCTTTGCTCTTATCCTCAAAGATTTTCCTTAAACAGATGGATTTTGTACTGCTAGGGGATGGCTAACTTAACTGACAGGATAAATTAATTTTCAATAGGTCCTTTCCTATTTATCAAATATAGTTCAACACTAATCACACTGTAAACTAATACCGATATATGTTCTAATCGCATACTAATTTTTGACTGTTTTTAGTCCTAAAATTATTTCTAGATATAATAAAAATCTAGAGTTGACTTTTTTTGCACCTAAACTCTGTAACGACTTGGTTTTACAACAGTGTAAATCTCTAAGTTTGCGTAGTATTATCTATTAAAATTGCTACTTGTATAACTCTGATTTTAAATTAGTTGGCAATTAAGGACTTGTTGAGCATTAGAGTATTTCTCGATACATTGCTAACATCATACTGTACTTGAAAATGCTCATTATTAAAATTCTCAAGTTATTTATGAATTGAAATTTCTCTTGCTTTAAATCGCAATAGATTTTATCAACTGAATTATTTAATCATGAAAATTGATAAATTTAACTTCAAAATTTACTATACAATTCTGGAATATTTATATTAGTTCTATAAATTCTTTAATCATAAAATCAAACACAATATTATTTAAGAAAGTCCTTGACTTAAATATGTAAGTCACATTATTTAATTCTAGGATTTTCTCAGTCCTTACTAATATGGACTAAGTTCTTAATGCTTCTAATGTTAGTTCCTTAATTTTAATAATAATATACTTTTTAATTAAATAAGAGCTTACCAATCTTGCTTAACTGCGTTAAAGTGTCTAGCTCTACACTTTTAATGGAATATTCATACTTGAAATTCTAATCTATTAAATCTAAGATTCTCCATTGATAAACCCTATTCATCTTTAACTTTAAGATGAAAGGACTCCTGTTCTTGAACCATTTCCAAAAATATCCTTGTAACACTTAATGGTATTGTATTCTACCAAATTCACTCTAATTATAGAATTGTGAAAATTTAATTCAAATTTCCATATTAAATGTTCGGGTTTTTTTTTTTTTTTTGAGAAAACCCTTGACTTAAATTCTTGAATTCTACAAAGCATAATTAATATAAAACATAGATTAGACCAAAATTTTATTCAAATTGTTAAAAATGTATTGATTTGATTATAGTCAATCTTTTTCTTAGATTTTCACGCTCTCTTGCAAACATTTCTCGTAATTCTTACTGAAACATAAACTGCTAAGCTCTAAACCTATACTTTCCTATGAACTTATCGTTGTAGGAATGAAAAAATCCTTAATTAATTTTACTTATTAAATGCTAGATTTTTCTAGTCATTTGCATGAGGGATGGCTAATTTAGCTGACTAGAAAATCTACTTTCCAACAGGTCCTTTCCCATTTTTCAAATGCATTTTGACACTAATCATAGTGTAAACTGATACGAATATATGTTTTAATTATGCACTGATTTTTGACTGTTTTTACTCTTAAATTTATTTCTTGATTTAATATTGATTTTTTCTACATCTAATCTCAGTAACAGTCAGTTTTGCTGTAAATTTCTGAGTTCGTATAGCATTTTCTATCAAAATTTTGCTCATATAACTTCAACTTTTGTTGAGCTTTAGAGTATTCTTTAGTACACTGCTAACATCGTACTATATTTAAAAATTCTTACTATTAAAATTCTTGAGTTATTTACAGATTGAAATTTCTTTCGCTTTTAATCGCTATAGAATTTATGAACTGAATTATTTAATCATGAAAGTTAACAAATTTAACTTTAAAATTAGTATAGAATTCTAGAATATTTATATGAATTCCTAAATGCTTTAGTATTATCGAGGAAAAGCCTTGACTTAAATATGTGGATTACATTTTTTTATCTTAGGATTTTATTAACCCTTTTTAATACAGACTAAGTTCTTAGTTCTTGAAAGGTTAGTTCCTTTATTTCACTTATAATAAACTCTTTAAATTAAATAAGAGCTTACTAATTTTGCTTAACTACGTTTAAGTATTTATGTATACACCTTTAGTGTAGAACTCATATTTGAAATTCTAATATGTTAAATTTAAGCTCAAGGCTCCTCGCTAATAAACTCCATTCATCTTTAACTTGAAGATGAAAGGTCTCCTGATATTAAACTATTTCCTTAAAATATCCTTGTAACGCTAAACGGTATTGTGTAATTCTGAATTCACTCTAATTCTAAAATTGTGGAAATTTAAGTTGAATTTCCAAGTTAAGTATTTGGGTTTTTGAGAAAACCTTTTGACTTAAACTTTTGGATTCTATAAAACATACTTAATCTATTACTTAGCTCTTGGACTGAAATCTTGCTCGAATGTTAAAATATATCAGCTTGTCTAAAGTCAATCATTTTCTTAGATTTCATGCTCTCTCGTGAATGTTTCTCATAATTCTTATCAAAACCTAGATTTATAAGTTCTAAACTTATATATTTTCATGAACTTAACGACATAGTTATAGAAAAATTCTTAATTAATTATACTTATTAATTTTTGGATTCTTCTGATCATAACAATCTATCCACCTTAGAAAATTTTCATTCTCAAAAATTGAAATAACTAGGGGTATCCTACTACTTCATAACTTACACATGTGGGTCCCTTTTTTTTTTTCCTAGCGGTTCTACTTTAAATGTCTTGATAAGGAATATTACTTTGTTTTTTTAAAGCCCTCTTTTTCTAGTCTAGAACTTGTACTAATCCTTCTATGTATCCTTCGCTTCGTATCTACATCCAGATCATGATTTGGGACGTAAGGATTGGTCAAAATCGTCATATTATCGCTCTATTTATGGATTTTTTATCATTTAGGGATCAGTTCTAGTGATAATAATAGTCTAAAATGTGCTTATCTACTCACTTTAAACTACTAAGGGTTCACAATGCTTGAGCTACTCCCTTCATATCTCTCTTGCATATGTCTTGCTCCTATTTGGGTGTGTGAGTAAGAGGGAATTTGTTCTTATTTTTTTATATTTGCAAGGTCTCTCAAGGTTTTTCTTTTTCTTCCCTAATTATGAGAAATTTCCTTGGTTCTACTCAATTATCTTAATCGTTTTGGCAATTTCTAATCGAGTCTAGTGTGTCTTTGACTAGTTTCTTTGAATACTTAAAGGTAAATTTTTCTTCTACTAGAAACTTCCTTGGTGATGCTACATTATAGGGTAGACAGGATCTATTTAGCATATGGAAATCATACAATTGCTTCTTTTTCTTTATACTTATTCTAGAATCTAAAACATGCTATCATAGCATACTATAAATGGTTAGGTGATGTTTACCTATTTTGGCAACCTTTCGATAATTAGATGACGATTCTAGATTTAAGCCTTATACAACCAAGTGGGTACGCTCTTGTTGAAAGAGCAAACCTACATTGTTTTCTTCAACCTATAAGGGTTTCTAGAGGCTTATTGTAAGTCTCAAGAAACACCAAAAAAATCTTACTTAAAGCATTATTGTATTTAGTGTAGTGGTGAGTAAGGATCATTCTCGCAGAGGATTAAGCCTAATTAATTAGTTATTGATTTTAAAAACCTAAGATACACTAGAGATAACACAATTAGGGGTTTTTGAGCATAAACTAAATCAATAAAAAGGCAAGAAAATAAATAAACACAAACCAATAACGACGAAAGCAGGTAAAGGATTATTCTTCACCACTAAATAGTAGCCATACAATTAATCACAAAATCATTCCAAAATCTTCCATTAAAACTACCAACTGTAGTTGACAACATGCTCTGCTATCCTAATCCTTCTTTAGTTTGTAGATTTAATAAGACAACTGTTCTATTCAACTCTTTCGCATTAAACAACCTAAAACAAGCTTTCTAGATTTAATCTAATAAAAGCATCACGTGTCCCTCTAGGACATTTTCGAATATCCCTCCAGGACATTTTTTGCTTCTTTCTATCTCCTTCCTCTTTCTTTCTCTATCTTCTCACTATCGCCGGCTCGTCTACAATGGCACAAAAAAAAAAAAAAAAGAAAAAGAAAATTACAACAACAACAATAGTAACAACATCTGTAAGACAAAATTAACAACAACAACAATTATTCAGCTAAACTTGCAAATATTGCACAAACTTTTTTATACATAATAAATATAAATATACAAGCCAATAGCAAAATATAAACATTTTAAAAAATCATGTTTAGCTACATAGCATAGAATGTGGTAAAATTCAAGAAAGATTCTAGAGTTTAGATACGTAAAGTATAGTTATTAAACTTTTTCTGAGATTCTCTGTAACTAAACAAAGCAAAAGATTAAGTGAGAATACATATTTATAAAGAGAGAGAGAGATTGACTTGTTGTGAGTACAGAATCTCGAATTGACAGAAGAAAAGGTGAAGATGACCAACAGAGAAGACACCATGGACAACAAAAACAACAACTAACAGAGGAGAAGACGATGATCAAAGTTCAAAAGAGATAGGAGTTTCTCTGGGACATGTTTCTTGAATCTGCTTCAAGATTTGTCCAATCCAAACACATTTATCTCTGATCAATGTCGATCGGTGCACTTCTTTAGCATCAATGGTAGATCACTGATAGCTTCAAGGCTTAAATATTGCAACATACTAGAGTTCATTCTGATAGAGATCTCCCTATTGAATCTTATGCCGACGCCATGGCTGCTATTTTCGTCATCGACAATCTCTTTTTGGATTGAAATCTTTGTCTGTTTCTTGATCCCTATCCCTAAGGTCATGGAGGTGTTTGATTAGGGTAGAGATAGAGGAATGAGGAAGCGAGGTGTGGGGGTCTTAATGGCCATTGAAGAAGGGGAGAGAGAGAAACAATTGAGAAAGAGGGAGGAATGAGAGAGTGTGATAAGGGAAGCTGTTTTTTTAGGGTACCTTTTTTAATGAGATGAAAACTTGAGGAATTTGTGGCATACTACATTTTGTGGCATATATTTTTTTAAGTTTGTAATTTGTGGCATAAAAAATTGAGGGAAAAAAATAGCATGGAGTGTAATTTTCTCTTTCTCTATTCAGACGTGAGACCTAATGATCCCAAAACCCCTATTTCTTTTAATTTTATTAAGTTTGTTTATTATAATGCTACAATTTAGTTTATTATGTGACTTGTACTCAAATTGGGTTGTAATTTGTTAGATTTTAATGAATTATAACATGTTGTATTACCTTTTTTTATTTTAAATTCTTTTAATTAATTTAAGCGTTCAACTTGTGAATTTGCAAATTTCAATCCGTAGAATCTATTATTTGCGGATTGGATTGGATTAAGAGTCTCATGGATTGATTTCGGGATTGATTTCGGATTAGGATTTTCTTTATCTGATTTGTATAGATTAGATTATAGATTTACCTCTAATCCGTGATCACCCCTTCTCTTTATGTATGCCCTTATATACGTTGCACTAGGTTTGTCGAAGTTTGGCTTTTTTGTAGTGGACTTTCCAAGTCAAGAGTTTGTATTTATTTAAACTCCAAATTGGTAACCTAAAAAGACAAATATAGTAATTAATAAATTTCACCTTTCACAAGTAAAAAATACTAAAAATAGATAAGAATAATGGTCAAATATGTATGAAAATCATGCTTCTCAAGACACCAATTTTAATCTTAAGTTCTATATCAATTCATGAGCTATTATTTTTCCATTGATAAATGCAACCTCATTGATGTTTGACAATTTTTTAAATACCTATTAATAAAAGAATGACAACTTAAAAATTTATAAAAAATTAAGATTAGAATTAATATTCCTACTATTGTTGTTATTACGTGCTTCTTAAAAGAAAAAAAAAAAGAAAGAAAAAAGAAGAAGAAGAGAAAATTATGAGTGGCCAAAATATTGATGATTAAGACGTGAATATTATTCGGATAAGGGGCATTGAATAATTGGTGCCAAAATTTATTGTGCTCCTGGAGACAAATTCAACTAACTTTTGCAGCGTATTAAATTCCTAGCGGCTTTGGAATTGCTTGTCTCCTTAACCACCAAGAAGAATATTAATTGCCATTTTTTTTTTAAACAAGAAATACATTATAATGCTGACACCACAAACATCAATTCTAACTGAAATACACTATCGCAGCAACGATTGATTCCACAGGTAATGTCACGCCCCGGAGTACGGGAGGTGACGTGGTGGTTTAATTAAATTAATTAAGTAAAGACTTGGTTAAAAATGGGGTTTTAGAATGAAATTTATAAATAAAATGTGATAATTTTAAAATCGTTTGAATAGAAAGGTTAAAGAAATAAATGAATTACCATAATAATTAAACAAATAGAAATAATATTAAAATAATTAAATATGGGGTGGAACGCGTATGAGTCCCACTGGCCCACATATTGTGCACACACATATAGTACTGACAATATTATGATACAACCACAGTCCAGAGTAAAAGAAAAGTTATAGTCTTACATGCCTTGAATAGTAAATTAACCTACCAAACGCCTTTACTGATCGTAAGTCCGGTCGGCAGACTCTTCTCCAAACCTATGCTGATATCCACCTAGGGTTAAGATTTTAAAACAGATAAGATGTGAGCGAAAGGCTCAGTAGGACTACATTTAGAAAATTATTCAATTTTAAAGAAATTGC
>CAMOHE010041026.1:0-15552 GCA_946598075.1 Artocarpus hirsutus | reverse complement strand
CACAAGTCAAGACAACGGGCCCACTAGTCATCTCAGGATTAAGATGCAATACAAATGATTGTCTAAAGTGAATCGATTTGCCAAGATAGAATTATTAATCCAAATCAATTCACTTTATGTCCCGATCCAACACATCGTCACCTATGACAACGTGCCAATGTTTCTATTCATGAAGTCCACCTCCGATGGTCAAGACAAACCATCTCCCAATAGGGATATAGACAACATAATAATCTTTACATGAATAAAGTGTCCAACTTTATTCCCTCGATTGCGGATCTTATGATTTAGACCGTCACCTTAAGAATCGTGTCTTTCGCATAATCTATCCATCATATGCCCAATTCTTTAAGGTTTAGACTGATAGTCTCAGACTATTGTTTGCTTATCATACATTCAACAAATATGAATGTAAAGAGGACAAGATTTGGTCTATAAATAATAAATGAATTCTTTATTGATAAAAATGTCTTCAAAAACTCATTACATTTTTACTCCTTAGGGCATACATGTCTAACACTTTGTAATTTTATATAGTTCAAGAGTGTAGCTCTAAGTTTTAGTGAAATAGCGTTAGAGTTGATAATTATAAAATATATATATGAAATATTGTATTTTATAATTATAGCAGCTTGGTCTATATATGTCTATAGAGTCCCATTTGTTAGCTCAAAATAAATCCTATAACGATACGGCGTGTTTTTCTTTCCTATTGGTGACTTATTTTAAATTATTAGTTGGCTAAATTTTGAGTTAATTGAATTTAATAATTCATGTTAGTTTATCAGTTAAATTAATTTTGTGAATTAATTCAAGATAAACATGTTGAATTATTTGGATAATATTTTATTTGTATAGGTTTATTTGTATATGACTATTTTAATCAGATAATTTTTCTATTAGGTTACCTGAATTGAAATTAAGGCTCAATGAAGGATACTCGAGTCAAATAAGATAGGATTTATCCAATTGATTGAGATTGGATCAATTAAATCAACTTGAGGAGTTTGAATTTGGTTCAAACTTTGGGATCGTGACAGTGTAATCGACCGTGTCTTTGTATCACGGTCGACCATAGTTGTTAAAATCAGAAATGTCTTTACGCATTTTTCAATTAGATGTTGATCCAAACTCAAATTTTGAGGCCTAATCTAATAAGGTTTAGCGGCAAATTGGGCAACTATAAATATGGGTTGAGTTTTCTTTGTTATTTAGATCATTTGAGAAGCATAAAGTGAGTACTATAGTAAAAAAAAAAAAAAAAAACTCTAAAACACCCTAAGAGCTATTATTCAACGTCAAGAATCTTAGCTCAAGGTATTCTTAAGTGGTTAGAAAGAGAGTCATTGGAGGAAAAACTATATAATGTGCAACAACCCGCACTCCAATCGTAGAGAGTGAATAGCAAAAAAGACCAGTTGGTTGAAGCTCTTCTGGAACGTTCTTTCGGGAACATCCAACCATAAATTGGAGCCATTATGAGTCATATTCAAGCTTAACTTGGTGATAATCTCAAAGCTATGTCAACTTGTGATCAATTTCCCCATTTATAAAATTAGCTAGTGCAATGATAGACCATGCCACCTATAGGAGTTATTAAGATCAACGTGGATAGTGCTTTCAAGGATGGGAATGCAAGTGCAGCTATTAATGCCAGAAACCATGATGATATCTTATGCATGTGGTATGGTATCTTAGAAGATAGTTTTGCTACAGAAGCAGAGTTGCAGGCCATTTGGAGAGCTTTGGATGTGGTAGTTAAACTAAGTTGGCCTCATGTTTATATTGAGAGTGACAATAAGATACTCCTAGATGCTCTATCTAATGGAAAAGACTACCCTATCTGGTATCCTACTCCCTTATTTTCTAATATTTCGTTGTTTGGTAATAAGGTTTCCTCATTTAGTTTCATTTCGATTTGTAAATTATTGAATAGGTTTGCCCATTTGCTATGTTCTTGGGCTTTAAAGACTAGGTTTGCTTGCTTTGTCAATGCAAGGGTGCGCCCCCTGACTTGGTAACCAGCTTATCTGTCATTCCTTAGTAATGAAATCCTTATTTTCCATTAAAAAAATTCAGGTGTACCATTTTACTAGTTTCCTTAATTGTATGATGTTTCTTTTTTCAACAGTTTGAAGCAAAGATAACATGGTTTATTATTATTATTTTCTTTCCCAAATTCCATTAGCTTGGAAAAGGGAGAGTGACAAAATTAGTAGAAGAATTTTGGAGGAAAAAAATGGAATTTTGTTGTTTAGTGAAGAGGACTTCTTTTAAAAGAAGGGAGAAAGGCAATTAGATTGGAAATAAGTTGTAATTTTTAAATCCATGGACCCCTATTTTGACCCTAAAAAATAATGATAGTCACAATGTGATAATTCATTTTTCGATTTATTAGTAATAATAGTCAATTTGTTAAGTTTATCATTATTTTAGTATACCATGAGGAGAAAAAATTACTTGAGTGAAGACAAATTTAAGAAAACATATTTTAATAAGGGAAAATTGGTAAAAGTATGAACAATTAATTTAAAATATGAGATTCAAAATCAAATAAGTAAAAGCATTGAATATTATATATACATAAACAATTTAAAATTTTTTAATAGATACATCATACCGTTAGACATGTATGCCTTAAGGAGTAAAAATAAAATATATTTTTAGAGACAATTTTATCAATAAAGAATTCATTTATTATTCATATACCAAATTCTTGTCCTCTTTACGGTTATATTTGTTAGATGTATAATAAGTAAACAAAAGTCTTAGACTGTCGATCTAAACCTTTAGAATCAGGCATATGATGAACAGATTATGCAAAAGACATGATTCTAAAGGTGGTGATCTAAATCATAAGATTCGCTATTGAGGGAATAAAGTTGGGCACTTTATTCAAACAAAGATTGTTATATTGTTTATATTCCTAACGGGAGATGGTTTGTCTTGGCCATCGGAGGTAGACTCTATGAATAGAAATATTGGTGCATTATCATAGGTGACGATGTATTGGATTAGGATATAAAGTGTAATTAATTTAGATTAATAATTCTATCTCCACAAATTAATTCACTTTAGATAATCATATGTGTTGTATCTTAATCCTAAGATGAATAGTAAGCCCATTGTCTTGACTTATGTCTTTGGATGTATCAAAGGGTGACATTTATATTTTATGATGGTACGCATACTAATACATTGACATTTATATTTTATGATGGTACGCATACTAATACATTGAACACATGACTCTTGATTTTGTAGACTTATTATTCATAAATATGGAATCCATAGCTCATCATTCAAAGTCGATGATATCCTCTTATATGCGTTATCCTATAATTGGAAGACTAAAGCATTTAATCATTTGGATACATAGGTGTAACCAAATGCTATATAGTCTTTGGGTGGTATGTTTTCCAATGATGAGATAATGACACGTAAAAGAAAAATAATCGAGAAGGTAAGACAGAATTTATCCGTAAGCCGATTATAGATAATCTTATGGAGATATGATATATTATGAAGATTGAGCTATTCGGGATTCATAATTCTATATAATTTGAGAATGCATCTCTAAGCTTTTAGTGGAGTAGCGTTAGAGTTGATAATTATGAAAAATATATCTAGGATATTGGGCTTCATAATTATTGGGAGCTTGAACTATATAGGTCCACCAAGTCCCCTTTGCTAGCTCATAATAAATCCTATAACGATACGATGTGCTTTTTCAATAAATTGGTGACCTATGTTAAATTATCAGATTGGTTGAAATTTAATAGGATTAGATAATTCTTTTCTTTTTATCGGTTGAATTAATTTTGTGAAAAATAAATTGAAGATAAACTTGTTGAAGTATCGGGAATATTTATTTTCTTAGAGATTATCTAGATATGGTTGTTTTAATTAGATAATTTCTCTATTGGGTTATTTGAATTAAAACTAAGCTTTATCCAAAGAATCTCAGGTAGAAAATAAAAGATTCATAGGGATCATTTATCGTAAGTTCGGCAGGCCAATCTTTAAGTTCAGCCTACCAATGGAGTAAGATCGGTAGGCCGATCTGCCAGTTTAGCCTACCAACCGAACGATAATCTGATCATGTGTTTTTATGCTATTTTTTCATATATTGATCTAAATTCAAATTTCTGAGGCCTAATCTAATAATAACCAACCATGGGAATGACCTCTATAAATAAGAAGTGAGACTCAATGGTTATTTAGATCAGTTGAAAAATTAAGAATGAGCATTCTAGTTTGTGAGTCTTTAAAACTCCCCTGAAAGCTATTGTTCACAAATCACAAACTTCAGTTTTGGATATTTCTCAATCGGTTGGAAGAATAGTCACCGGGGAAAGGCTATATGAGATATGCCCACACATACTCTAATTGTGGATAGAGAATAACAAAGAAGACAAGTTGGTTGAAGCTCTTTTGGAACACTTTGCTCTTTACAGATTGCAGGAGCTCCTCGGCATAAAAGGTTTGTAAGATCTGGTTAGTTTATGCATGTAGCATGTCAAACTTGTATTTTAAAAAATACTCTGATTAAAAAATTTTTGAACTTTTACTACATACCGTTTTTCTAACAATTGTATCAGAGCCATGTTTTTACTTAAATTTACGAGTTTGTAATCATGCTATATGTATAAATTATGTGATTTAATCTCTCCTATGTTTGAATTTAATTTTTTAGAAGAGTTAGCACTTTAAGATTTCTATATATTTATATATTGTCATGGATTATATAATAAATGTTTATTAATCAATTATGGTTGATTAAATTATTATTTAATTATTTATTAATTAATTAATTTGTGCCTGTTATGGTTTCTTAGATGTTAGAATATGTATCTAGATTTTTCATGTAATTAGATGGTAGTTTAGCATCACCGTCTAAGAATTATTGTTTAATTTTAAATTTGTAAGAATTTTATAATTAAATAATCATTTGGACAAGAAGATGATTTAGAAGATAGATGATAGCGTTCCAAGGGTATTTCTTAGATCTCTAAATTTTTTTATGTTTTTGAATTGTTGAAAATAAGATTGAAAAATTGCATAAAAAGCATATTTTCTGGAAGACGTGAATTCAACTCGGTCGGCAGGCCGATGGTTGCAGTTGGTAGGCCGAACCTCCAAAATCAGCAAGCCATTCGTGCAGTAAAATTCTGATGGTTTTGGCAACAGGTTGAACTTTCAAATTTGGCAAGCCGACCTGTCATGACCAGTAGTCTTAACTATGAGGTTTGGCAAGCTGAAGGGTCATGACTGGTAGGCCAATTGTATAGATTGACATGTCGGCAAAGAGTTGTGAATTTTCAAAAAGGTGCATTTTTCAGTGTAGTTTTGATTTTATTTTTGAGACAATTCTAAGGGATTAAAGACTTAAAGATGGATAATACATAAAGAAGGATACAATTTGAAGATTCAAGAATGAAGAATCGATAATATATTTTGATTTATCTCTTTTAATCTTCATTTTCTTATCTTTAGGGTGGAACCATAATATTATGGCTATTTATTATTATTTTGCTTGTAGCTTTGCATATTGCTTTACTTTTCTGCATTATAATATGATTTACCATGTATGTTGATAACATGTCATATAGAATAGGGAGTACCGCTCATTAAAAATTGTTCATTCATTTTTTAAAAGTAAAACCTTGATTTCAAAAGATTGAGTGGAAGAAGGTTTTCAAAGAGAGGACCTACAGCCTCTATCATTGGTCCATAGGTAGCACATGGTGGTTCCGACCCCTAGGAAGAGACTTCATCATGTACCAAGTTGGATCTCTGAGAGGATTAGGTATTTTAGCATAATTTATCGTTGCACACCCCAACGTGGTGACTATAAATCATAAATAAATATTAAAACAATGGTTATACACTCAAGTTGATTTTATTATTAACCTCTTCTACGAGCTTTATTAATAAAATTCATGGCCAAAGAAAAAATTATTAATATATGCTAGATCATATGGGTGTTGGATGGCATATATTAATCAGGAGAGGACCCATCTTCCTAATTGAGTAGGCGGCTTGTTGAATTCTTAGTTGCAGTACTACAAACTGCGGGTTCTACGATGGTTATAAACCGTCGTGGAAAAATTTCACAACGGTTAAAAAACAGTCGTGAAAACTTCAGTCGTGGTACAATATCAAGTTTTCACGATGGTTTTTTACCGTCATGTAAAAGAAAAATTGACACGGGAAAGGGGTTGGATAAAGTTCTTTTCCACGATCGTTTTTCAACGGTTTCTTGAAAAACCATCGTGTACCATAACACTTTCTTTGACACTCTATTTTTGCCATCTTTTGGCTCCTTTTCTTTCTTCCACCTTGCTTGTTGACAAACTAGACAATAATTCTCATCCTCATACTCATGCCTATAGAGAACACAATCATTTTCATAAGCATGAATTTTCTCATAATCCATTCCCAAAGTGCTCAAAGTCTTCTTAGCCTCATACATACTAGTTGGTAATTTATTACCCTCAAGTTGAAGCTTTCCTAAAAATTCCAACAGCTTTGTAAATCTATAATTTGACCACCTACCCGCCGCTTTCAAATTCTATAATCCAACTAAAGCAGACAATTTAGTGAAATTGGTACACACCTCATACACGGATGTCTCTGCATCATTCATCATTGTCTTAAACAAATCCGGATGGTGCACAAAGTGTTCTTCTAAATCATTTACCATGTCAACCATACTATCTTGATCATCTATATTATCCTCCACAATAGCTTACTTTTCTTTACTTAGTAAAGTTGGATGAAATTAGACTCGCCATGAAAATGTTACGTTTGATAACTACTTATAATTCCATTTCAAAATAAATGTCCTTTAATAATTGAAATTGGATACAATCTATGGTTTTCACATTGAACACAAGGACACCGAATTTTATCACCATTGGCATGACTTTTGGCAAAATCCAAGAACTCTTCCACACCATTCACATACTCTCTAGACAATCGAAAATCTCACATCTATTTCCTATCCATTTTGCAATTTCTAAATCAAAATAATAAATAGCAAATATTCAATTAAAATCAATTTCACAATTTATATATATACCCACCTATATATATTAATTAATCATAAAACAAAAACATCACCCATCATAAAACAAATTACACATACTCATTATAAAACAAAGAAATCATACCCATGATCCACAATTACAATTTCACAGAATAAACAACAAAAAAAAAAAACTATTTATCAATTTTGGATTAATTATATAACACAATCAACAATAATTTATCAATTTCTAACAAAAACTTACAATTTGGGCTGAGATTAAGGAGTGTGGAGGCAGAGAGGGACGGCGGCAGCTGATTCATATGAGTCTGTGTTTGTATTTGTGAAGTAAGTTTTTGAATTATGTCTTAATGTCGAGATGGGAAAAAGAGGTTTTAAGAAAGCTACCACAACGGTTTTATTAACAAACTGTCGTGGGATATACTTGTAGCTATCGCGATGGTTTTTTGAAAAACCGTCGTGGTAGCTTATATATATCCCATGATGATTTTTTGAAAAACCGTCGTGGCAGATATATAAGCTACCACAATGGTTTTTCAAAAAACTGTCGTGTTAGCTTATCTATTCTATGATAGTTTTTTAAAAAATCGTCATGGTAGCTCCGGCCTTATCCCACTACGGTCTTCGTTTTTACGGGCATAACTTGCTGCGCTTTTTTCATCTTACCACAACGGTTTTTAAAAAACGGTTGTAAAATAAAGATCGTATAATCAATAATTTCTTGTAGTGTTAAGAATTATCGTTGTAAGGTTGTGACATTTTCAAGGTTTTGACACATAAACATATTGTATGTTTTACATGACTATGTTATCTTACTAAATTATTATGGTATGTTTGCTTATGTTTGGTATATGATTCTTTATTGTAGATTAAAAATGTCTAAAAATGCTTTATCATCAATACTTGACAAAAACCAATTAAGTGGGGAGAATTTTAATGATTAGAAATGGAACTTGAATATCGTCCTATCCGTTGAGAAACTAATATTTGTGCTGACAACACTGTGTCCTCCTAAGCCTACGGAAGATTCCAATAATGAGCAAATCTAAGCGTATGATCACTGGAAAGATGCTAACGATCAGGCCTATTGTTATGATATGGCTAGCATGAATAACGTTCTATAGGCTCAACATGAAGATTATGATGCTGCGAAGTAGATCTTGGATAATCTTAAAGACATATTTGGAGGCCAGACCCTAACAAACCAGCAAATGGTACTTCAAAAACTTCTAAACTATAAACAAAGACTGGGGACTTCTATGAAGGAGTATATGATATTGGTCATAAGTTATCTTACTAAGGCTTAAACCAATAGAGCTGACATTAATGCTGAAACACAAATGATTATGGTCTTTAAGACTCTATCTAAGGAGTTTATCCTTTTTAGAGCTTCATCTAATTTAAGCAATAGAAGGGATATGACCTTGACTGAGTTAATGAAGCAGTTATAGGAGTTTGAAAATCTGATAAGGGAAACTCTTGCTGGTGGTGAGGCCAACTTAGCAACTGCCTTTGGTTCTAATCCCAACCATAGGTATGGAAAGAAGCAATGAGCTAAGAGCGGGAAGTCTTTTATTACTACAAATGGCAAGAACAAGAAGAAGAAAAAGAAGAACCTGAAGAAGTTCAAGTGTTTTTTCTATGGGAAGGTCGGGCACATCAAAAAGAATTACAAGGACTTCCTTTCCTGCGGAGGTAGGTGTGATCTTTTGGTTATTGAAACTTGTTTGGTTGAAGAATCCAATGACACTTGGGTCATAGATTCTGGGGCAACTAATCATGTTTTTGTTTCTCTGTAGGAGTTCAAAAAAACAAGAAGTCTGCTATATGAAAACTTCATGCTTCGAATGGGCAATGGATTCTTAGTGTTGGCTGAAGTAATGGGAGACGTCTATCTTTACTTTCATGATTATAGGAGTCTAATTTTGCAAAATTATTTTTTATGTTCCTAAATTAAAAAGGTATTTAATTTCTATAGCTTGTTTATTTAAAGACTCTTACATAGTTTTTTTTAATAATAAAGTGGTAATTTGTAAAAATAAATTTTTTATCTGTAATGAATTGAAGCAAAATAATCTATATTTTATCAAATCTAAGATGGACTTACTGCTTAATACTAAGATTAATGATAATAACTCTAAAAGACTTAAAACTTCTTATTATAATAAGACTTATCTTTGGCATTTGCAGCTAGGTCATCTTAACCTGAATAGGATTCAAAGGTTTGTAAGAAATGAACCTTTTGAGTCACTTAAAGGTGGAATCTATATACCACAATGTTAATCTTGTTTAGAGAGTAAAATGATCAAAAGACCATTTTGGTCAAAGGGCCATAATGCCAAAGAGGTTCTAGAACTTGTGCATAGCGACGTTTGTAGACCTATGAACATCCAAGCACAAGGAGGGTATGAGTATTTTGTCACTTTTATTGATGATTACTCAAGGTATGGGTATGTGTACCTAAAGCACCACAAAAGCAAAACTTATGACAAGTTCAGGGATTTTCAGGCTGAAGTAGAAAAGTAATTGGGTAGACCCATAAAGGCACTTTGATTCGATCGAGGTGGTGAATAGCTTTCTGATGAGTTCTTTGAATACTTATTAGAGAATGAGATTCTATCCTATTTGATTACGCTGGGCACTCCACAGTAAAATGGCGTGGCTAAGAGAAGGAATAAAACTTTGTTGGACATGGTCAGGTTTATGATGAGTTATTATCATTGCCTTTGTCCTTTTAGAAATATACACTACAAACTGCATGTTATCTTTTGAACAATGTGCTTTCAAAATTGGTTCCTAAAACTCCTCATGAGTTGTGGACAAGGAAAAGGACATCTTTAAACCATATTTGCATATGGGAATGTTTGACTTAGGTCCTATTTAAGGAAGCGAATAAGTTGAAAGCACATTTTGAAGTTTGTTTGTTTGAAGTTTGACTGTTTGTAGGATATCCAAAAGGGACTTAAGGGGGTTATTTCTATAACCCAAAGGAAAATAAAGTCGTGGTTTCAACTAATACAACATTCCTCAAGGAAAGTTACATGAACGACTTTAAGCCTCGAAGTAAAGTGGAGCTTGAGGAGTTAGGAGTGATTCAGTCACTCTGAGAGTTTCGAATGAAACCATTCCAATCAGTGTAGAAAAACCAATCGAACAACAACATAAAAGGCTTTGGCGTAGTGAGAGGATTGGCCGTCAAATCGAGAGGTATATGTTCAATGATTAGGCCTTTTTGCCTAAACCAGATGAACATGATAAGGATTCTTACACTTAGAAAGAGGCTATGGAGGATGTTAATTGAAAACTCTAGACAGAGGCCATGAACATAGAGATGAAGTCTATAGAGACTAATCGGGTCTAGAGACTTATGGATCTTCCCGAAGGGGTAAAACCTATAGGGTGTAAGTAAATCTATAAGAGAAAGAGGAGTGGATGGAAAAGTCAAAACCTATACAGTAGCTAAGGGGGGTACACGTAAAATGAAAAAATCAATCATGAGGAAACTTTTTCACCTGTAACCATGCTCAAGTCTATCCGTATTTTTTTTGTCCATAGCTGCCATTCTTAACTACAAGATTTGGCAAATGGATGTCAGGATAATTTTTCTAAATGGCTATCTTGATGAGTCCATTTATATGGTATATCCAAGTGGGCTCAAGGTCAGAAGGGTAAGGTTTGTAAGCTATCAAAGTCAATTTATGTACTTAAGTAGGCTTCCTGTTCTTGGAACATAAGATTTGATTAGGTGATCAAGACTTATGGGTTCACACAAAATGTGAACGAACCATGTGTTTACAAACACATTATGGATGAAAAGTTGGTTTTTTTACTACTCTATGCAGATGACATTCTGCTAATTGGCAATGACATAGGGTGTTGTCATATGTCAAATTATGGTTAACTAAGCAGTTTGACATGAAAGACTTGGGTGAAGCTAATTACATTCTTGGTATTTAGATTTTTCAAGATAGGAAGAACAAAATGATAGCTTTATCCCAAGCGAGCTACATAGATAAAATTCTCAAAAAGTATGCAATGCAGAATTTCAAGAAAGGTGGGCAACCATCTAGGTCTGAAATTATTCTTTCTAAGAAAGACTCACAAAAGTCTAATGAGGAAAGAGAATAATGAAGAAGGTACCTTATGCTTTGGCAGTAGGTAGTCTCATGTATGCTATGCTTTGCACACGACTAGATATTAGTTATGCAGTTTGGATAATAAGTTGATTTAAGTCAGATATAGGACTAAACCACTGGGTTGTGATCAAGCATATCTTCAAGTACTTGCGAAAGACTCGTGGGTATATGCTTGTATATTTGAGTGAGGATTTAACACATCTAGAATAATCTGACTCAGATGTCCAATCAAGTTTGGAATTGAGAAGATTGATTTTGGGTTTTGTGTTTACTCTAGGCGGTGGTGCCACTGCTTTGAGAAGTGCCAAGCAAGATTGCACTTCGAATTCAACGATGGAGGTCGAGTATGTAGTAGCTAGTGATGCTTAAAGATAATATTAGAATGTGTCAAAATATAGAACTTATCTTGTAGGAAACAATGGTGATTTCAGGTCAGAGGACTACGATAATGCTATTATGATGAGAATCATTTATGACAATTATTCATGCAGTATTTTCATAGCGGGTAGATCCAATACATCATTTCTCAAATATATATTTATGAGTTGACTTAGTATCTCATGCACATGTTTAGTAAAATATAATCATCAGTCAGACTTCATATTAGTCTTCATTCATTATTATCTCAATAATAATGACCGACTATGGATAATTTAGAATAGAATTTAATTTTCACCTAAGAGTTCTACTATCAAGTCATATACTTGATAACCTTACGTAGAATTAACTATCCATAGAATTAGAATAAAAAACAATAATGAAAATGCCTCTTTATTAATAAAATATAAATGTAACGAAGTCAAAATATAGTCATTATATAATTGGCCTAGAGCACATCATTAACAATCTCCCATTTGCACGAGGCCCAATCAATATTGTATCTAATACCCATTAACCTAATATGACTCTCATGCTTAGGCTATGGAAGAGGCTTAGTGAGTGGATCAGCAACATTGTCATTTGTAGGTACTCTGCATATCTTCACGTCTTCTCTCTCAATGATTTCTTGAATGAGATGAGAACATTTGAGTATGGGTTTAGATCGCTGATGTGATCTAGGTTCCTTAGCCTGTGCTATGGCCCCGTTATTATCACAATACAAGTATACTGGATTGATATACTAGGAACAACACCCAATCTAGTAATAAACTTTTTGATCCAAACTGCTTCCTTAGCTACTTTTGAGGCGGCTATATACTTAGCTTCTGTTATAGAATCAGCAACAGTGTCTTGCTTTGAACTTCTACAGCTCACTACACCTCCATTCAAACAAAACACATAACTTGACTATGATCGGAAGTCTTCATTGAGGGCGGGCATGTTGCTATATGCAAAATTCCATCCGAGGACAATTTAGCTGATCTATTCAAGAAGACACTAACTGCAAGAGTTTTCAAGAGACATGTGGAGGCTATAGGGATGTCAGATTAGTCATATTTACTCACTTAGTGCAAATGGAAGATTGTTAGACATGTATGCCATAAGGAGTAAATATGTAATATGTTTTTGGAGATATTTTTATTAACAAATAATTTATTTATTATTCATATACCAAATTATTGTCCTCTTTATGTTCATATTTGTTGGATGTATGATACACAAAAAATGTTTGGGACTGTTGGTCCAAACCATTAGAATCAAGCATATGATGGATAGATTATGCAGAAGACATGATTCTAAAGGTGACGATCTAAATCATAAGATCCACAATCAAAGAAATAAAGTTGGGCGCTTTATTTATGCAAAGATTATTATGTTGTCTATATCCTTAACAGGAGATGATTTGTTTTGGCTATCAAAGACGGACTCCACGAATAGAAACATTGGTGCATTGTTATAGGTGACGATGTATTGGATCGAGACATAAAGTGTAATTGATTTGGATTAATAATTCTATCTTGGTAAATCAATTCACTTTAGACAATCATATGTGTTGTATCTTAATCTTGAGATGAATAGTGGGCTCGTTGTCTTAACTTATATTTTTTGATGTCCCAAAGGATGACATCCATATTTTTTAATGATACGCATAACGGTAAGTTAGAGACGTGACTCTTGATTGTGTAAACTTGTTATTCATAGAAACAGACTCCATAGCTCCTCTTTGGGAATCGATGATATCCTCTTATTTATGTTATCCTGTAATTAGAAACTAGAGCATTCAACCATTTGGATTCATAGTTATAACCAAAAGGTATACCGTCTTTGGATGGTAAGTTTTCCGTTTGTGAGATAATGGAACGTAAGAAAAAAATAATCGAAAAGGTGAGACAAAATTTATCCTTAAGCCCATTATGGATAATCTTATGGGAATACAATATATTATGATACGTCATGAAGACTTAGCTATTCGAACTTCGTAATTATATATAGTACGAGAGTACAGCTCCAAACTTTTAGTTGAGTAGCATTAGAGTTGATAATTACAAATATATATCTTGGATATTGGGCTTCATGATAATCGGGAGCTTAAACTATATAGGTCCACCATGTCCTCTTTGCTAGCTCATAATAAAACCTATAATGAAACGGTGTGCTTTTCTAAGAAATATGTGACTTTTGTTAAATTATTAGATTGACTGAAATTCGATAGGATCAGATAATTCATGTCTGTTTATTGGTTGAATTAATTTTACAAAAAATAAATTCAAGATAAACTTATTGAATTATCGGGAGTATTTATTTTCCTAGAAATTATCTAGATATGGTTGTTTTAATCAGATAATTTCTCTGTTAGGTTATTTGAATTAAAACTGAGCTTTATCTAAAGAATTTCGGATGAAGAATAAAAGATTTGTAGGGATCATTTATCGTACGTTGTGCAGGCTGATTTGCTAGTTTGGCCTACTAACCGAACGATAATTTGATCACGTATTTTTACACAATTTTATCAGATATTGATCCAAATTCAAATTTTTGCGACTTTATCTGATAATGACCAACATGGGGACGACCTCTATAGATAGGGAATGAGACTCAAAGGTTTTTTAGATCAGTTGAGAAATCAAGAGTGAGCACTTTAGTTTGTGAGTCTCTAAAACTCCCCTGAAAGCTATTATTTACAAATCACGAACTTTAATTCTGGGTATTTCTTAATTGGTTGGAGAGAGAATCACCGGGAAAAGGCTATGCGAGGTATGCCCACACATACTCCAATCATGGATAGACAATAACAAAAAGGACTAGTTGGTTGAGCCTATTTTGGAATGCCTTTCTCTTCACAGATTGAAGGAGCTTTTCAGCATAAAAGGCTAGTAAGATCTAGTTAGTTTATGCATATGTCATGTCAAACTTGTGTTTTGAAAAATACTCCGATTAAAAATTTTTTAATTTTCGTTACGTGTCGTTTTTCCAACGCATACATATGGGGAAAATAGTAGATGATATGGCTACAAGGAAATAGAATTAAATAAGGACACATTTGAAAAACAATATACTTGAAGGGAGGATTTAAAGGATAATTATAAAAAAAAAAAAAAAAAAAAAAAAAGTAGTTGAGAGGATGTAATACTGTAACGCCCCAAATAGGGGTTTAGGTGTTAGAACACGATTAACATAAATTAAGCAAATCATTTAATTTAAATCGAAAAAGTTTGAATTAATTGAAAATTATTTAAACAAAGCCTTTAGTTTAAAATGAAAATTTGAAAGCAAAATAAATATTTTCAATGAAACTCTACAATCTCTGGAAGTTTAAATATTATAACAATCCATAAACTTACGACCCTTGCCAAAACACAATGTGAGGACAATGATGGGCCATACCGTTTTTACATATATCCAATTAAATTAAGACAAGAAAACAACATTATTGCGTTTAACCCAAACCGCTCTAAAAATATGGTGCATGCCACAAGCTTGACTAGAAGCGTCATGGAACACATATTGATAGCTCGTCACTGTTAGACATGTATGCCCTAAGGAGTAAAAATGTAACGAGTTTTTGAAGACATTTTTATCAATAAAGAATTCATTTATTATTCATATACCAAATCTTGTCCTCTTTACGTTCATATTTGTTGAATGTATGATAAGCAAACAATAGTCTGAGACTGTCGGTCTAAACCTTTAAGAATTGGGCATATGATGGACAGATTATGCAGAAGACACGATTCTTAAGGTGACGGTCTAAATCATAAGATCCGCAATCGAGGGAATAAAGTTGGGCACTTTATTCATGTAAAGATTGTTATGTTGTCTATATCCCTATTGGGAGATGGTTTGTCTTGACCATCGGAGGTGGACTCCGTGAATAGAAACATTGGCACATTGTCATAGGTGACGATGTGTTGGATCGGGACATAAAGTGAATTGATTTGGATTAATAATTCTGTCTTGGCAAATCGATTCACTTTAGACAATCAT
>CAMOHE010041025.1:0-13424 GCA_946598075.1 Artocarpus hirsutus | reverse complement strand
TGAAAATTCCTATGTGATATCAGTTTAGTAAAAGAAACCTAGATCAATAGTGATCATGAGCTCCATACCATAAATTAAAAATGGTGAGCACCAAGTTCAAGGATGCAAGAATTTCAATGTTTTGAATGTGTATAGTTAATTATTATACACATTAATAATTATGTAAAGTTTACTATTATTGTTGTAATGACAATAATAATAATAACAATTGTAGTAGTAATAAGAAGAAGAAGAAGAGCATTGATGGAGTCCACAAACGCTGATTTATTTGTAAGATGTGGACCCATAAATGGCTGTTTACAAGAAGTAGTTCGTGAAGCACGAGATTCTACTATGTTTGAAAATTTAAATTAAATTGACTCTTGATAGTCAATTTAATTTACAAAACTTTTACAAATTACAACTATTATTTTTAAAATGAAACTTGAAGTTTACAATATGAAAATTTTTAATGAAAAGAATATGTTATAAATTTTAAATTTTTTAAAAGTTGAAAATAATAGTAAATAAATAAATAAAAATAATAATAGTAATAAAATAGTTATATTGAGCAAAGTTTTAAATGCACAATATCTTTCTCAGAATTCATATACATATATGTATATAGTTGTGAAAATAATTAATTATCAATTTTGAGGACAAATGTATCCAAGTTTATTGTTTCAAAATTAAATCACAAAATCCATATAGTATGGATAAATTTATGTAAATGATTTCTATGTCAAAATGAATATTGCAGTAACACAAAAAAAATATATCAAGTGAATTAAAAATTTATGTGATTATTTTTAAAGTACAAATAAATCACAGTTTTCAAAAAGTAAAGTTATGTCCACAAAAATTTAAAAGTTATAGATTAAATTTGATTTACCCGATACTACATAGTTTACACTGTGCAGACCACAAAATGGTCTATAAATACATGACCAAAAAAAATCAAAAAAATCAAATTTTCAACCAATCTAATCAGCTCCCCCTTCTCTCTCTACTTTCTCTCTCTACTGTCTTTCTCCTCAAACTCAGTCCAAAATTCAACCTCCATTTTTGACACCTCCTACACCATTAGAAAGATCTCAAGGAGCTAAGTCCGACGGTGTGTCGTCCCACCCACAACTCCGCCGGAGCAACCCTCATGCGCCTGTCAAAGTAGCTGGAAATCACAAAATTTTTTAACGAGATTTCTCCTCCTTTCGAGCTTCGATAGAGACAATCTTGGTGTCCACGGACTCAGATTGACAAGTGGAACAAGAAGACACAAATCTCCTAGCTCGATTTCTGCTGGAAGAACCTCAATAGAGTTCCCCCATTTCTATCGTCAGACCGTCGTTAGAACTGCCTTCTCCGATGATGATATGGTACACCGTTGGTACCAAAACGCTCAGAGGGAGGTGAGGATCAAAATGACTCTGTCAATTTCATGCCACAGCTGCTGTCGGTAGGAGAACAAAAGACACCCGCCATCGTCGCCACAGGTGAGTTTGACTTCGCTGTTCCCGACGATGTTGGGCAAAATTGAGGAGACAATCGAGTTCAGACGATTGAAAGGAGCAAAATGCACGAAGCAATTGCTTGAAACCATCGGTGGTGGCCAGAATTCCACATGCCCATCATGTGCCACCATGAGAGGGATTGGGTTTGCCTATTTTGATGGTGGTGATGCACACCGTCGGTGTCAATCGACTCAGAGGCCGACGATTGCCATGATCGAACCCTCAGTTGTCGATTTCCTCTATAGCACGCCGGAGATTCAAGGAGCTACCGTCGTCACCGTGAGCCCCTCAGATTCTACCAAGTGAGGCAATGTTGAGGAGTGCCAAATGAGGAAAAATACTTAGAGTGCAATGAAGTTTGAAATGCCTAAACTAATTCCACCGATCCATGGCCGGAGAATCACCATTGGTGTTGTCGATTTTTCCTGAATTTCATGGTTTTGATTGGCATAGTTAGAGATCACATTTTGTAAAATTGAGGCTGCTAGTCAACTCAAGAGGTGGAAAAATGGGGGCAATTGAAGTTTCAGCTATCGCCGACCATCGGAGCCGTTGCACGTGCCCCACGTGCCGTCGTGGACGGTTGGCCTCCGGTGAACCTCGGGTCTTGAGCTCCCGTCCTCTGATCGATGATTCAAGACCACCTCCCAACTCGTTTTGACGCTTTGAATGCGATGGTGCCCTCCGTTTGAGCTAATTTCATTCCGATAAAAATCATCTGGTACCAACTGCACACGGATCGAGGCGACCCAGACTGCAACAACGAAGTCCAAAATGATGTTTTCAGCAGTAATAAATCTCTATAGAGTATTCCTAGCCATCCACGGCCACTTGAGAAGCACTGTTGAGGATACTGCACAGACTGCAGATACAGCGAGATGCAACTGGACCCGTTCAGCTCAGAGTCCAGGTAAGTAGGAATCTCGCGTATAGTATGAATAATTTTAAAAGTAAATAAATTTTAAATATTTTCAAAAAATTTATGAAAATGCATGATCAATGATTTATTACACTATTATATGTTATGATGTGATATGTTATGTTATGACATGATGTAAAATACCATGATGATGATGTGATGAATAATGTGTGATGCATACAAAATTTAAATTATATTGTTTGATCACCTTGAAGTCAAGCATGATTTATGATTTAAGATTCAAGAATTATGTGATTGTGATGTCATGTAGTGATAAGTCATACTACATACACACAATAATGCAAGTGAAACTTATATGACAAGTAGGGTGTCGTACCAACCGCCCGACCCACGGAGAGGTTCCATGTTAAAGAAATGAATAATCTTGGTGTCGTTGGGACCTCACGAACCCTAACTTCCCAAGACTCATGCGCAATTGGTACGATCACGCGGGCCCAAAGTAAGAAGATAAGATACAGTTTAAATAATTAAGCATAAATCAAGTTGATAAGCAAGCACAAAATGCTCATGCATATTTTTATAAAAATGATTTTTAATTATGCTTTGCGAGACTAATTTCCTACTTGCTGAGCGAAAGCTCATTTAAGAATGTTCATGCTATAGGTAAAAAAACCTGTCAGCAGCACTTGATGGGCAGTAGTGAACAGCGGACGAATGGTGAAGATGGAAATCGATACCGCTTACGCAAAGTAATATTTTCGCATTTTTATCTTACGAATTTATACAAATTTTATTTTACAAAATTTCGTATGCTCACATCTTACGAAAATTATGTGCATATGAATAAGTAAATAATTTACGTAATTATGCTTTAAAAACCGAGCTTGTGTTTACACAGCCTTGGTTCAAAGGATTTTAAAGTTTAAGAATGTTGCATTAGACAATGCAACAAATACACGAACTATTTAAGTAAGAAAATTATAAATATATTTAGGATTAAAAATGATTATTAAAGTTTTACGTTATGTTAAGAAACGAATTTTATAGATATGCTTCTATGAAATTATTATGAAAGTTTAAAGGAAAAGCTTTAAGAAATTAATATCTTAAACTTAAAAGTTTAAGTTATAAGAAATTATGTTTTGACTAGTTTAAGAAGGTTGATGCAACAATTGTATGTGGTTTTCAAGTGAGAATATTTTACGATCATTTATAATAAGAAAATGCTTATATGAGATTTATGCCAAAATAAGTAATGATTTTTATGAGTATGTTTTAGGAATTTACTTTCAAGAAAGTTTAGATGAATATGCTTCAAGAATTATTATTATTATTATGATGATTTAAGTAAACGAGTTTCAAGTAATTATTATTATGATAAGTTTTGAAAAGATTAATTTTTAAGATATCAATATGTTATGTTTAAGATGTTAAATTTTAAGTAAAATATATAAATGATTTTTAAGAAAGTTTTAAAGAGCTTTTAAATAGGATTTTATTTTAATATTTAATTTAAAAATTGTTTTGAAAATAGTTTTACTTAAATTAAGAAATATCTTTAAAGTAATTGTTACTAAATAATTATCCTTATGTTTAAAAAGAAAAGTTCAAGGAAATTATTATGGTTAAGTTAAAACGTAATTATTATTGTTACGTCAATATCACGTTGAGAAATTCATGTTATTATGTTTGGTTTACGAAATTAAGTTTTAAGAAATGATTATTATATCTTTTAAAGTTACACATTGAGAATTCTTTATCTTCAAGAATTTGTTTATTATTAAGATTTAGAAAACAGTTATTATTCCTTCTAAGGTTTTATGCTAACGGTTCAATAGCAAGAATCCATTAAAAAAAAATTATTCTAAAATTTTTTTACTTTATTCTTAAGTATGTTAAAGTTTACGATCACATTAAGTCAAATGATAGCCACGTTGAGAGGGTCGTCACAATTTCTTTCAATGGCTACAATTTCAGCATCCATTGCCTTTCGCCACTTTGATTCTTTAATAGCATCTTCAAAAGACAGTGGATCACAATTTGAAAATGGAGGAAAATAATAGAGCAAAATGAGTAAGTGGGTCTTCATTGTGGTTGATTCGTTGAACCTCATAATCCTCCATCCATGTTGGTTGTCTTTTAATGTGTTGAGAATGTGACTTGCTTGCTACATCAGATTGTTCTCTTGATAAATTATTTGTTGTAGGAACTAGTGGACTTTGTGGGGTTATTGGGACTAGATCTATTGAGTGTTGTTCAATCTCCATAACCTGGTCCTTTTTTCTTTCTCCATCACCATCAAAACTTGTTGGAATTTGTTGTCCACCTCTATTATCTTCCCATGTCTAGAACATGTCTTCATCAAAAACCACATCGCGACTAATAATAATTTTGTTACTCACAAGATTATATAGCTTCCAGGCTTTGAATTACTCACTAACACCCAAAAAAAAAAAATGCATTTCTCTCCTTTGTCATCAAGTTTTTGTCTCTTCTGATTTGGAATAAGGCATATGCAATACATTCAAAAATTTTGAAGTGATCTACTCAGGTCTACATCCATTTCAAGCTTCCTCTAGTGTCATATTTTGAATAGAAGGTGTAGGACTTGTATTCAAACTATGAATAACCTAGTTGGTTGCTTCAGGCCATAAATTGTTCAGAATGCCGATTCTTACCAAAAGACTTCGCACTGTATTTAGAATAGTATCATTTTTCTACTTACAAACTCCATTTTGTTGAGGTGTGTACACTGTTGTAAATTGCCTCTTGATTCCTTATGCCTCACAAAAATTTGCAAATTCAAGTGAGTTCTATTCTCCATCACGATTGTTGTGTAGAATCTTTATAGGCATACCTGCTTCTTTTTTGAATAATAACTTAGAGGTTTTGAAAGGCAAAAATGCTTCAAACTTCTCTCGTAAAAAAATAAACCTAAGTTTTTTGACTATAGTCATCAATAAACATTGTAAAATAATGTTTACCACTATTTGATGTCAGATTAATGAGATCGTAGATGTCGGCATGAACCAGCTCCAATGCCCTTTTTGTTTTCCATGATTTTTCTTTCAAAAAATGTCTCAATGTTGTTTGTTAACAACACATTCTTCACAAATTTAAGAAGGACTTTGAATTTATGGAAGACCTGTCACCATATTCTTCTGTTGCAGTGTTTTTAGACCATCAAAATTCAAATGACCGTAGCGAAAATGCCATAGCCATGCCTCGTCTCTCAATTTCACTAAGAAGCATGAGTGAGCTATAGTGTGGAGATATAGAGGAAACATTCAATTGGCTGTCATTTTAACTTGAGCAATTTAGCCCAACTTTTCATCTTCAATTCTACAAACTCCATCTTTAACAGAGATTTTACATCCCTTTTCTTGAAGCTAACCAAGCTGAGCAAATTGTTCTCAAGTCTGGAACAAAAAGAACATTAGAGATAGTTTGAATAGAGTTGCTCTTGGTTTGGAATATTATCGTTTCTTTTCCCATAACAAAGATTTGGAATTGTGACCAAACTTCACACTATCACGAAAGGTCTCATCCAACTCAGTGAAGGCAGACTTGTCTCTACACATATGGTTGTTGCAACCCGTGTCTAAGTACCATGGGTTCTTATATTTTTTTCTCTTTGGCATGATTGACCATCAACAAGGATACTTCCTCTTTCTTCTCTGCAAAGTGTGATTTTGTATCATGTCCTTTAGACAAATTTGTTTTGGATTCTGACTCATAATAGCCTAGCTTGTAACATCTGAAGCACTGCGTGTTGGACTTGTCTCTTGACTTTGGTCTGTAGATTGGTAACCCCCATGTCCTCTTCCTCTCCCTTGAGAATCATGAACTTGATTATCTTTCGTCTTTTGTTGAGAGTTTCTACGATCATTGTTTGCTCTACCTTTTCCTCTTCCTCGGTTTGGACTGCTTGGAGTTGAAGGCTGATTGCTAGTATAGGCTTGCTAAGTTTGCTCTTCTTTTTCTTTCTGAACCACTTTTTGTTTGTGAATCAACAAGGAACTCTACAGTTCATCAATTGAAGCTCCACAATATCATGAGCTTCCTCTATATAACAGGCAACAAAATTAAATTTTGGTGTCATAGTTTGAAGAATCATCTCAACTATGCTGACGTCTTATGTTTTGTCATCGAAGATCCACATCTTGTCAACAATAGTCTTTGTTTGTGAAAAATAATCTATAACCGATTCTCCCAATTTCATAAGCAACATTTCAAACTGCGAATGAAGTGCTTGAAGTTGTTGCCTCCTTGCTTTTTGTTTATCCTTGATACTTCTTCATTGAATCCCAAATACGTTTGGAGGTATCTGGGCAAAGAATTGTCTCTAGTGTTGCTCGGTCAATTCTTTGAAACAAATAATAATTGGTCTTGAGATCCTTCAGCTTTAATGCTTCCAAATTATCCCTTTGCATCTCCTAAAAGTGTTATTCCAACGGCTAGTTCTGCTACTCCAAATACAACCACATGCCAACTCCTTAGACCTTAAGAAATTCTCCATCAACATGCTCCGATGATCATAGTGACCATTAAAGCGCAGGATCGCTAGTTGAACAAATGTTTCAGATGGCATCGATGTTCACTGCTGCAATGCAAAAAAGAAAACATGTGAAATAGAAAAAGACAAGCTGCAACTGACTCTATCTCACTCCCTTGTGTTTCCCTCGGCATTACTTTGTTTTTTTTCTCTTTTTCACTTCCCTTTTTCTCTCTCAAAGTTGATGTTAGCTATTGTGTTTAGGATTGCTGCCATGTTTGCAGATTTTTTTTGTTCTGTTTTGAATATTTCAAAGTTTGTTTCCTTGCTTTTAGGAGGTGGTTAATATTCTATTTTTATATGTTTAATCGTAATCTTAGTGGTTAGTTATTTTTAAGCCTTTAAATGTAAGTACTGAATTCAATAAAATATATCCAGTGTTCTTTACTCAAAATTCTATTCCTTCAAAATTCTTTCTATCCTTTACGTTAAATTTTACAAACTACAACAATTGGTATTCAGAGCTTTTTCTTAAGGAACCTGTGTGAGTTTCAGATTGAATTCAAATGAATGCTATGGACACAGAAGCTAGTTTTTCATCAATTGCTCCTCTAGTGTTCAACGGAGAAAATTATTAGATTTGGGCGATGAGAATGGAGACCTACTTGGATGCACTGGATCTTTGGGAAGCTGTAGAATAGGATTACGAAGTTCTTCCTCTGCCAAACAATCCCACAATGGCCCAAATCAAGAATCAGAAGGATAGAAAAATGAAGAAGTCAAAAGCAAAGGCTTGTTTGTTTACTGCCATTTCATCGACTATCTTCATCTGAATCATGTCACTCAAATCAGCAAAAGCAATCTGGGATTATCTCAAAACTGAGTATGAAGGAAACGAGAGGATCAAAGGGATGCAAGTGCTGAATTTGATTAGGGATTTTGAACTGTAGAAAATGAAGGAATCAGAAACTATTAAAGAGTATTCTGATAAACTTCTAAGCATTGCCAATAAGGTAAGGCTGCTCGGTTCTGATCTACCCGACTCGAGGATTGTTGAAAAAATCCTAGTAACGATGCCTAAAAAATTTGAGGCAACCATTACGACTTTGGAGAACACCAAGGATTTGTCCAAGATAACTTTGGCCGAGCTCTTAAATGCTTTACAGGCACAAGAGCAAAGAAGGGTCATGAGGTAAGAAGGAGTCGTTGAAGGAGCACTATCTGTCAAGCATCAAGAAGGAGGGAAAATGAGGAAGAAGAAGAACAAGAGGAATTTTGCTACAAGTGGCGATGCTATAGCAAACAGCAATGCTATAGTAAACAACAATAAGATCAAGACCAAAGGTCCAAAGGGAAATCATCCTCCATGCCAATATTGTGGCAAAAAAGGTCGTCCTCCTTTCAAATGTTGGAGGAGACCTGATGCAAAATGCAACAAGTGTAACCAACTTGGTCATGAAGCTGTGTTTTGCAAAAGTAAAATTCAGTAGCAAGAAGTAGGTGCTCAAGTTGCTGATCAAAAGGAGGAGGATCAGCTCTTTGTTGCTACTTGTTTCTCAAGCAATGATTCAAGTGAGAGCTGGTTAATTGATAGTGGTTGCACTAACCATATGACACATGACAAGGAGCTGTTCAAGGAATTAAGTAGCACAGAGATTTCAAAAGTCAAAATTGGCAATGGACAACATATGCAGTCAAAGGAAAAGGCACTATTGCAATTGCAAGTTGTTTAGGTACAAGACTTATCTCTGATGTTCTCTATATTCCAGAAATTGACCAAAATCAGTTAAGTGTTGGTCAGTTGATAGAGAAAGGCTTCAAAGTACATTTTGAAGGCAAATATTGCCTAATAAAAGATGCATTTGGTCAAGAGTTGTTTAAGGTCAAAATGAGAGGAAAGAGCTTCACACTTAATCCATTAGAGGAGGAGCAAGTTGTTTTTCCTACTAAGGAAAGTGTCACGGAGATATGGCATAAGAGGCTTAGTCATTATCATCATCAAGGTCTCCTACTACTTCAAACAAAGCAATTAGTAAAGGATTTACCTATTTTAGAAGATCATCTACCTCATTGTCATACGTGTCAATATAGAAAGCAACACAGATAACCATTTCTGAAAACAGCTTAGAGAGCAACATAGAAGCTTCAATTAATCCCCACTGATCTTGTAGGACCATAGAGAACACCCTCTCTCAAAGGTACTTTACTATATTGCCTTCATTGATGATTTTACAAGATTATGCTTGATATTTTTCTTAAAATTCAAATCAGAAGTGGCTAGAGTGTTTTAGAAGTTCAAGAAAATGGTGGAAAACCAAAGTGGCTGCAACATTCAAGTTCTAAAGTTGGATAATGGAAAAGAATACACCTCAAAAGAATTCAATTTATTTTGCAAAGAAGCGGGCATAGAACACCAGCTTACTACTTCCTACACTCCACAACAAAATGAAGTTAGCGAGAGAAGAAACAGATATATACTGGAAATGAAAAGATGCATGCTACATGAGAAAAACTTTAAAGCAATTCTGGGCTGAAGCAGCAAATACAACAATTTTTCTTCAGAATAGGCTTCCCACAAAGGCAATGAAGAATAAAACACCATTCAAGGCTTGGTATGGATATAAACCGTCTCTAAACTTCCTTAAAGTGTTTGGTTGTTTGTGCTTCACCTATGTTCCTTAGGTTAAGTTTGATAAACTAGACAAGAAGGCAGTATAAGGCATCTTTGTAGGCTATAGCACAATATCCAAAGCTTACAAAGTCTTTTAGCCACAAACGGGGAATATCATCATAAGCAGAGATGTGCACTTTGTGGAAAATGAAGAATGGAACTGGGAGACTTTGAATGACTCAAATCAAGCCACAAATCAACTAAAGCTAAACTTTCCTGTCAAAAATGTCATGGGGCAAAGAAATGAAGATTGGCAAAATGAGATGGTGGATAACATTCCAATCATAGGCACTATATCACTTTTTGATGTTTATTAGAGATGCAACATTGCAGTTTGTGAGCCTGTAGGTTTTGAAGAAGCAAAACTTGATCAAAACTAGATGATTGCAATGGAAGAGGAGCTACACATGATCGAGAAAAACAAGACTTGGCAGCTTGTTGATAGACCTCAGGATAGAAAAGTCATTGGGGTCAAATGGGTGTTCAAAACCAAGCTAAATGCTGATGGTTCCATCAACAAACACAAGGCGAGGCTTGTGGTTAAAGGGTACACTCAGATTTTTGGTGTGGACTACTCAGACACATTTGCACCAGTGGCCAGGCTAGACACCATCAGGCTGCTACTTGCTGTTGTAGCACAAAAAGGCTGGAAAGCATACCAGTTGGATGTTAAATAAGCATTTCTAAATGGTTTCTTGCAAGAAAAAGTCTATGTTGAACAACCCCAAGGCTTTGTGAAGAAAGGAGAAGAGGACAAAATTTATCTCCTTAAGAAGGCTCTCTATGGATTGAAGCAAGCTCCAAGAGCCTGGTACAACAGAATTGATGATCATCTACTAAGTCTAGGCTTTGTAAAAGGCTTATCTGAGTTCACTCTTTACATCAAACACTGTGAGGGTGATATTCTAGTTCTTTCTCTTTATGTTGATGATCTTTTAGTAACTGGAAATAATGCAGCTTTGATTGATGAATTTAAACTGGAAATGATGAAAGTATTTGAGATGACTGATCTTGGATTGATGACTTATTTTCTCGAAATGGAGATCAAGCAAAGTGAAGATGAAGTTTTCATTTGTCAAAAGAAGTATGCAAAGGAAATTCTCAAAAGGTTTCATATGGAAGATTGCAAGTCAATGAGCACTCTTGTGAATCAAAATGAAAAGATGAGCAAGGAAGATGGAACCGAAAAAGTGGATGAGGCACACTTTAGAAGTTTGATTGGGTGCCTAATGTATCTTACATCAACAAGACTTGACATCTTGATTGCTGTGAATATTTTATCTCGGTATATGCATTGTGCAAGTGAAATACACTTGAAGGCAGCTAAGAGTGTGGTTCGATACATCAAAGGCACAATCAACTTTGGCATCAAGTTCAAGAAAAGCAAGGAGTTCAAGTTGTTTGGTTTCTCTGATAGTGACTGAGCAAGATCTATTGATGACATGAAAAGTACCTCAAGGTACTGCTTTAGTTTTGGATCAGGAGTTTTTTCATGGAGTTTGAAAAAACACAAAACAGTAGCTCAATCTATTGCTGAAGCAGAGTTTGTAGCTGCTACTGCTGCTATTAATCAAGCTTTATGGTTAAGAAAGAAATTGAGTGATCTTCATCTTGAGCAAAAAGAAGACACTAAGATTTTTGTTGATAATCAAGCTGCAATAGCTATTTCTCACAATCCAGTTTTTCATGGGAAAACTAAACATTTCAACATCAAGCTGTTTTTCTTGAGAGAAGTGTAGAAGGATGGTGCTGTAACTCTTGTTTATTGCAAAACTGAAGAGCAAATAGCTGATGTTTTTACTAAATCCTTACCAGCTAGCAAGTTCGAGTTCCTAAGAATGAAACTTGGTGTTTGCAGTCGCTAAAGCAAGGAGTGTTAGCTATTGTATTTAGGACTGCTGCCACGTTTGCAGATTTCTTTTGTTCTGTTTTGAATATTTCAAAGTTTGTTTCCTTGCTTTTAGGAGATGGTTAATATTCTGTTTTTATATGTTTAATCGTAATCTTAGTGGTTAGTTGTTTTTAAGCCTTTAAATGTAAGTATTGAATTCAATAAAATATATTCAGTGTTCTTTACTTAAAATTCTATTCCTTCAAAATTCTTTCTGTTCCTTACGTTAAACTTTACAAACTACAACAGTTGACAACCAAGCTCCGATGCCACTATTACAAATAAAAGAACCGGGACAAAGACAAAAAATAAAGCTGAAGTTTAAAGCAAAAGAGAAGAAAAAGTATTTTGAATGTTTTTTATTTCAATAAATAATGGCGGCTGTACATCAACGGGAATAAACAAGAAAATAGCAACTACATGCAACTTTCTTTGACCACTAACACATAATAACACCATGAAAACAAAGCACCAACGAACAAACAAATGCCACTAGCTAATGACTAGCCTGCACTAGTACCACTAGGAAAAAACACAATTTTGACTAGGAAAAAACACAATTTTGACTAGGAAAAAACAAACAAACAAATGCCTTAAAACTCAGACAACACAACAGACTAAATTTATTCAACGTTATTGTTATCAAAACATACCCTGCTGATCAGTTCTTGCCAACCATGAGTAGATTGTGCTCTCAAATTGTGGTGTTTACAGTGCTTTTGCTTTGCACCATATGCACATATGGATCCAACACTTGGTCATCGGAGAACAAAAAAATCGGATGCAAAGAAGAAGAGCGACGTGCGCTCCTCAACATCAAACACGATCTTGAGTTCTGGAATGGAACTAACCTTCTCTCTTTTTGGGGAAACAAAGAGGGAAAAAGAGACTGCTGCAAGTGGCTTGGGGTCGGGTGTGCTAGAGAATCTGGTCAGGTCTTCAAGCTTGATCTTTCTTCGATAACGACTTCGGGGAACAACGACTACATGTTAAGCTGGATTGTGGGAGATAAGATCAGCCCTTCATTGTTTGAGTTGTGATATCTGAATTATTTGGATCTCAATTTTATTGAGTTCAATATCGGAAGCCAAATCCTAAGCTCCATTGATATTCTTAGGGAATTAAGAAATTTCAATCTCTCCTGTAATTTTTTGGGTGGAGAAATTCCTCCTTAACTAGCAAATCTTTCAAACTTGCAGGTTCTTGACCTTAGTCATAATCATTACACAATAAATAGCCTCAAGTGAGTTTCTCATCTTTCTTCTTTAATAGACCTTCGTCGGAGGGGCATAAATTCGAGCAGGGCTTGTGATTAGGCGCAGATAGTTAACCAACTCCCTAGCCTGACAACCTTGGAGTTACATTACTGTAATCTTCATGAGGTCATTATCCCTCCATCTTTTTTCGTTCCACAATTCTTCAACTTCTTCTCTTTCCATCCTTGGTCTTTCTCACAAGAATTTGTCTACTTCTATATGCTCATGGTTGTTCAATTCACATTGACCTCTCGGTAAACCAGTTAGAAGGCCCTGTTCCATCATCTTTAGGCAAGATGACTACCCTGAAATACCTCGATCTCAGCTGTAATGATAAGTTAAATGGCTCCATCCCATAATCCTTTAAAAGATGACTGCCCTGACATACCTCGATCTGAGTCGTAACAAGTTAACGGGCTCCATTCCTAAAATTTTTGGCAACATGAGTTCCCTTTCATACCTTGATCTTGGTGATAACATGCTTGAAGGTGAGATTCCAAACTCCATTTGGAACATGAGTGTGTTACGTATGCTAAGATTAGCTTCAAATAATCTTAGCGGTCATCTTCCTCAAACTAGTTTCCAGAAATTGAAGCAACTGGAAAGATTGGACATTTCTAGAAACTCTTTGGGAGGAGTGATTTCTGAAGCTGGTTTTTCAGGGCTTTCTGAGTTATATTATTTGGATTTATCTTTCAACTCGTTAGCTTTGAACATTCATTCTGAATGGATTCCTCCATT
>CAMOHE010041024.1:0-23182 GCA_946598075.1 Artocarpus hirsutus | reverse complement strand
TATATATATATTGAATTAGAAAACAAATCCGCACTCAGTTAAAAAGCTTGATAAGAGAGGGGGAAAAAAACTGAGAGTTGAGGTATAATATTAAAGATTCTAAAAAAATATATAATATAGATATTAGTTTATTTCTCTCTTCACTAGGAACACAATGAAAAAAGAATCATCTCAATTGAATATCAAATGAAGAAGTTATGATTTTTTTCCTCAAATATAAAAGAGAGAATTTTAGCTTTTATTGTGGCAAAGATATCCGAGTATCAAGAGTTTTGATTGGATTTTGGGGAAAAAAAATGCGTATCTAAAGGATTCTTAATACTCAAATCCAAATTTGAGTTTATTGGATTGTTGATGCTTATCGAGTTCTGACGTCGAATCAACACTACGTGTGGCGGCGAACGGTGTTCAGCTCTTCCTTGTTCGTCTCTGCCTGATCCAATCAACCTGCAATAAGAGGAGGGACGCTACGGAGGCAAGAAATGGTTAGTAAACAAGAAAGGGGCTCTCCGATGCTCAAGGCAGGGGTTGCTCGGTAGAGGTCGGGAACTAGTTAGGTGGGAAGGAGTTTACTTGCCAGAATGCAATAAATGCATCCTATTTATAGGCTATCACTTGGACCGAGAGTTAGGTGGGTTTTGCCCATAACCCGAGTGTCACAACATGGCATGTCAGGTGGCAAGTGACAAGTGTCATGTCCTTCAGCCGATGGATCAGCCCCTATCCGCCGGTGAGTTGTTTGCCATTTGTTAGTCAGTGATGGCAAGTAGCAGTCTACTTTAGTAGGAGAATAGTCCGACCGAGCTGGTACTGAGTCCGGAGAGGCAGCCTGAGGAGGTACGGCCCGGGGGGCCCTAAGGAGCACCTCGGACTAGACACCCAGCATCACGATGGTCAGTTATGAGCTCCACGTACCCTTTGCCGAGCTATTTGGTCGACCACCTGGAGTTTGCCTCCTCGACGGTGACGTCGAGCTCACCCTCAACAATAGCCCCCCAATTCACCTGGTCGGTGTCTGCCTAAGTGGACTATGCCGACTGGGTAAGATCGGCTTAGAATAGAAGATCGAGCGGTGTCTCAAAGCAGTGAGAAACGAAAGGTCGCGTGGACTACCGGGGGACACGTGTCAGTCTGCGATCGACTGCACCGCTTGTTAGGCATAATGATCATGTCTCTTTGTTTTCTGCACTTAGTTTTTCGGCCCAAAATAGCTATAAAGAGCCCCCTTTTTTGTCATTTCCACATACAATCGAAGTGAGACTCTCTTGCTCTTGAGTTTTAGCTGCCGAGCTACAGCTAGTAACCCCTACAGCTAGTAACCCAAGAACTCTTCATTCCCAAGCTCTCCACAACCTAAATAGGTAATTTCTCGAGGAAGACGACAAAATGAGTAACTTGTCAGATTCCCAGAACATTGATATTTCTCGGTCAGAAAGCAGTCTTGAGGTCGACACGCCTTTTGTGGAAATTGACATCGAAGGCTTTTCCTCAAAGCAGGACGAAGCTAACCGGTTAGCCGAAAAATTGAGGGTCAACTACTAGACCATCCTCGAGCAAGAGTTCCTCAACCTGCTGGATGGAGAGCTCCTGGTAAGGCCGTGTAGGGGCGAGGACCCATATATTGGAACAACAACCGCCGACAAGTCTCGAGTTACTACCCAAGAGCGAGCCAGGCTGGAGGCTGCAGCTAATGTTCCAAGCACCTTCGGTCGAGACTCCAGGGCCCCTGTCCCAGTTGTGGGCAGGGTGACTGTCGATATCTCTGATGAGGAGCAGAGAGCCGAGGAGGCAGGACCGACTGAGAGCCCCTAGAGGATGGGAGGGTTAGGGTCACTCGAGTCCGAGGAGTGACTGCTTACAGGACTGCCCAGCCAAGGTAGACGTCAACAACGGCATACACCAGCGCCATGACGGAGCCTCGGCTGGAGGACTTGCGCGCCAAGTTTGACATCCTAGACGACGTCATCCTCATCACGCCGGAGGAGGATGACTCCGCCAGAGGGGTGTATTACTCTATACACGGAGTTCTTCCAAGCTGGCTTGCGCCTGCCTCTTCATCCTTTTCTCCGCCAAGCATTGAATGATATAAACGTGTGCCCAACACAGCTTAACCTAAATAGTTACAGGTCGCTGATCGGGATGTATATATTATGGAGGTACTACCAGCCTATCGAGATGCCGTAGGAGGCATTTAAACAAGTTCCAAAATGAAGAAGCTTCCCTGGCAATCTGATTGGTACTATGTCACTAGCTTCAGGAAGGATTTTATCTTGGGCAACCCCGACTCGAAAAAACTCTAGAAATACGAGTGGCTCTGTAACACCCGTCAATTTTCATGTAACGTAAGAGTAATGACGTTAAGTAATTTTCTTATTTATTTATGATAATTTTGCCACTGACTATTTTATTTTAAGTATTATGACAGGTGAAGATCACGTAGAATTGATATGCTCAAAGTGTTCATGTTATTTATGTTGAATGTTTAATTTTAATTTTTTTTTACAATAATTAATGTTTTATTAAACTTTGTTGTGTAAGGAAGTTCAGCAGGCCGAACATTTAAGTTCGGTAGGCCGAAATGACCCTTACAAAACGGCAGGCCGATGAATATAATCGGCAGGTCGGACCTCATGCATTCGGTAGGCCGACGTGAGACATCGACAGGCCAATGACAGCTGACAAGCAGTTAGTAGAAATTTTCTAAAATGGTGACGACGATAATTGGATGATGATTTTTTTTAATTGATTGGCATATTTATGGAAAAATTTCCTCATTTTAGGAAATTGAAGTTTGACTTGTGAATTGATTGAATGTATTTGATAAGGTTTCCCATTTTACAAAGGCAAAATATGGTAACTGAGACAAAATTTTTAACTCTCCCTCAATCCTCTCCACTTCCCCATGAATTTTGCCTTGAATTTAATCAGAAAATTTTGATTAATGTGGAGAATGTGAGTCTTTTGTAACATAAACAAATTTATTTTTTTTTATAACGCTCTTTTTCTCTCTCTCCCTCTCACGTATTCTCTCACACATTCTCCCTTTCTGTCTCATTGTTTCTCTTTTCATCTTGTTCATCTTTCTTCTTCTCCCACTCAAATTTCCCTTGTTATTATTTGTTAGAAATATTGTAATTTCTTTGGCGTTAATTCAAGGAGTCTTGAGAAGAAATTGTTCTAAGGTAAGGGCTCATTCTTTTTGGTATTCTTTTCTCTTTAATTTAGATGCTATATCTATGACTAGGAATTTCATTTTGTTCTGAATTTTTAATATGTTGTTCATGTATGTGTTATGTGTTAACCCTCAAAATTTCACCTCAATCGGATTTTTCTGTGAAAAGTTATGAATTTTCTTCTCTCTGTTACTCACTGCTGATTTATGCTAAACAGTAATGTTGAATTGTCTTTATGTTCCGACCCTTATATTTTTGCCTACAAATTTCTGTTTGCTCTGAAATTTTAATATGATTTTCATGAATATGTTATGTGATGTTACTCCAAATTTCGTGTCATTCTGTGTTATGTAGGCTGAGATATTAATTGTTCATGCTCTACACCTCATAGAAATGTGTTGCTGATTGTTTATGTTGCATATAATGTCATTTTTTGTTCATAATGCAAATTAAGGAATTTTCCACAAAATTTTGGTGAATATGTTTATATATATGTTAAGTATTAGACTGAAAAATTTGGTGATGATTTGATGAATATTTCATGTATTATGAAATTTTTATGATAACTAGGTTTTTAGGACTATTTTATCCATAAAATTGAGGGATTGCAGTTGGATGAAGTTTTGAGTGACTTAATGATTTTTATTTGGTGATGTGAAATTTTGTGGTTGTGTAATTATATGTTAATGACTTGTAATATGAATTTTAGGGTCATAGTAATTTTACTTTAATTATTGGAAAATGATAAATGCATGAAACTCACTGCTTACACATAGGATGTTATTTTTGGTCTCTGCCTTCTAAAGCATGACTTGAATTGTGTTGAATTTTTATGAAGCTGATTTTTGGATATGTTATAATCTAGGTGTCTATTATTTGTGATAATTTTTGTAGAATTTTCTATGGTATGAAAATGTGATAAATAGACCATAGTTAAGGATTGCTCACTGTATTATTGTTGCTGGCAGATTTTGGTATATAAGTTGTATGACTTGTTTGAGACTTTAAATGAAATTTTTATGACTAAAGAAAAATCATGGTAATGTTTAAATATCTTAACTTTGTTCTTGCAAAATTTGATGCTCTAATTATGTATGTATGTTAAGTTATTAAATTGTGAATTCTTGTAAGTCAGAAATGTAATTGTGTTGATAGTTTTATTAAAATGTTTTAAAGTTAATGAAATATGTTATAAGTTTATGTTTTCAAGAAATGAATGTAAATGTGATGTTATATGAAATGGATGTTATGTTGTGGTAATTAATTCATTGAAAATAAATGTTAATTGCCATTTTATGAATGTATAACATGAACACAATGTGAAGTGAGCACATCGAAACTGCGGCGTCGTCACCTATAAAAGTAAGGTTAAGTAAGCTTATTGAGGTAAGTACATTCTCACCTGCAACATGATAAGTTTAAGTTTGAAATATATGTTCATGATGGTTTTATGATAATTTCTCATGATGATTATACATGAAATATTATTATGGAAGTGTTAAGGTATGAAGGTTTATGCATGTTTTGATGATAACATTTTTTCAAAGCATGAAAGTATAAGTATGTATATGTATCACCTAAATAAGTGTTGCACACCCAATATTATGATATGTTTTTGATAAGTTTTGATGTCATGATTGGTTTAGGATTAGCTACCCCTCTCCTCTCATGGCGGTGCGCCTATGATGATGTTATGGTGTAACACTTGGGCCCTTAAGATAAAACGAATAAGTTTTTATATGGTTGATATAATGCAAGATATGTTCCTTATGAAACTGTGCCTAGTGCACTATTATGATGATGATGATGATGTTGATGATGTTCATAAAATGTTTTAAGTTGTGAGATTTACAAATGTACTTACTAAGTGTTTGCTTATTTAAGTTTACATCATGTTGCAGATAAGGATAAGGGAACCATGGTTTAGGAGGAGGACCAAGATGGACGTGCGAGTTAAGCAAGATAAATTGCAAACGGAAAACGCCAAGAAAGAAAGAGATTTTTATGAAATAAACTATGATTTATAATTTTGAATATGTTTATTAATTTTGAATTTTAAGGATTTAAATTATGTTTTATAATTTTGAGAATGTTTATTTGATGGACTTTTATTATTTTATAAATTTTCTTCTGCATTAAAACTGTATTTAAACAAATTTTATTTTAATCATTTGGACTGCCGATAGAGTCTGACCTACCGAAGTATGTATGCAAATTTTATTAATGTTTAAAGGATGTTTATAATCAAGTAATTTATTATTATAAAAAAATGGATTAAGTTATTATATAATGATTAAGTTATTTAAAATAATAATAATAATAATAATAATAATAATAACAATAATAATAAATGCATGGATCTTGGGTTATGTTCTCAATTTATCTTTTTAATTAAATAGTTTATCTTATAAATAAAAACATTACGAAACAAAAGTAACGACATCTGTGACGACCGTAAAAGGGGGCGTTACAGGTTCTACATCGGGGGCAATTACTTAGCCCTAGCCTATGAGGTCGTCCCTAAAGACCAGCATGTCCCGAGAACCTTTGAGTTGGGGCACGTATGGAGCAAAAGGCCATGGGCGCCAAGCCATGTCATCAGGGCGGTCAAAGACCTGTTTGAAAAACCAAAGGCAAGAAGGCAATAGTCATTTTTGCTCAACAAGGAGATCCTCTCTCTTTACGGCTGGTTTAGGGAACCTAGTAGAATAAATCCCCCTTTAAACTCCCAACCTGCTCAGTCAACCGGGTAGGTGATTGTTGCAAGGCCGAATGCCACAGACGTCCCGGGGCCAAGCACTTTTCGATCCGGGTGGCCGATGAGGGAGCCACCATCATCCAGCTCTGAGGACTCGTCGAGTGGCTCCTTCAATGCGGGGCCACCCGTAGCAGACGAGGACCTTGAGGACGTGGTTTGATTCCTATACTCGTCTTGCTAGCTCCAATTCGAAGGTCAGCCCTGAGTTTTTTTTTTTTTTTTTTTACGTGCCGACCTGGTTCTGACTTGTGTTGACTTTTTGTTGTAGAAATGCCTTCGAGGCCGAGCACTGCGGAAGAAAGACGCGCCTTGATGGAAAGCCTCCGGAAGCAGAAGGGCAAGGTTATGGTGGCCAAGAGGAAGCGTAAAAGAACCCCGAGGACAGAGATTCCACCACGGCTCGAGCAGTAACCCACAATAGTCCAAGAACAACCACCCTTACCCGATGAAGACTAGGGCTTCGTCGAGCAAAACTCCTCCGACTGACACGATTGTGGTGCCTTCCTCGGGAGATAACCCAAGGAGGCGAGCAAACTACCGCCGATACATCCTTGATCACCTCGGGGATGCTGTTCCTCAGGAGGATTTTTTATGGAACCTCTAAAGGGAGGATTTCAAGGGGATGTCCGAGGCCGCCTTCTGTTCAACCGCCCAAGCAAATGCTTCATCGCATGCTTCCTTTCTTTTCCCTTTTCTTTTGTTACACGCTGACTAGTTTCATTTTCCTTAGACATGCACCTTCGTGCACATGGCTTATGCCACTGGGTTGAAGGAATTCAACCTTGAGAAGGAGAGGCATAAGAAGACCTTCCTCAGGTGAAAAGGAGTCGAGAAGGAGCTTGGTGAGAAAATCATTAAGCTTAATTAAATCAAGACGTCCCTTGCTTACGTCAGGAGGAGGCGAGGAAGGCAAAGGAAGAAGCCGACCAAGCGATGGTGGAGGCCAAGGAGGTGAGGAGATCTACCGCTCTACTCAAGGGTCAACTAAAGGCCTCTCAGGCAGAGAATAGGCGATTTTTGGAGGAGCTCCCTAATCGGCTCGCCCAGGCTATGGAGGAATTCAAGGCGACCCCGGAGTATGCCAACTACTACTACTTCGGAATGGCTGACCTCTAGGACCATCTGATCAGGCAGCATCTCGAAGCAGCAGACTTTGACTGGTCCCTTATAGACGATCCCGAGTAGGGTGTGGCTCAGCAACCGATTGAGGAGGTCGTCGAAGTGGATGGTGATGATGACGGGGACGAGCAAGGCGCTGGCGGCAATGAAGACAATGCTGGGGATGGGTCCTAGACTTAACGTATTTCTTTCTTTTCTTTTTGTTCATGGGCTCGGAAGGTGCCCGGTTAATTATACCTCCCCACTTTTTCTTTTCAATGAAAACTTTTTCCAAGTTCGTCGCTTCTTGGATTTTTATATATTTCGTATTTCATATTTTCCAAGTGTGATCATTCTCGGATAAATATTTTCAAATTTCAATAAAGAGATCCTCGGTAACATAATTTAACTTTTGTTTCGTCGGGTTAACATAGACTCCAAACATAGAGTTGATTAGGGAATCCGGACTAAGTTGTATGTTCCCGAAGAGAAGCATTCCTGGAACTTAGTTTTTCGAGCTCCTCTTTTTAATCCCATTGCTGCTGAGTTTAATGTCTCAGTAGTTAACAAGTTAATCCAAATTGGGTGTTCCAACTCTCAGCCGGGTAGAGCACAACGGAAGGTGATAGCCTATTACCCTGTCGCTCCCCTAGACTTGTTTAAGTTATAAAAACTTGTACAAGTCTAATAGTGGTCGGGCAATTATTATGCTAAGGCGACTTAATTACGGGCAGTCTGCACGGCAACAGACATAATCAATCGTTTTCTGATCAGCTCCCTTGTCCAGTTAAGTAGGGTGACTTTCTGCCTCTAGGAGTTATAGCCTGGTCCTCCAGGCTGGAGTTACATTACCCCTTTTCAGGATTTATTTATTCCTTAAACACGTATTGCTCAGCAGAATAATGTAGGAATTTATATTTCATTGATATGTTGTATTTACATTCCAGTTCTATTCAATAGGTCTAGTTACAAAAGGATATAGCCAGAGGTCAAAAAGTATTTCAGGCTGAAGTTAACAAAAGAATCTTTTGATCAGCTCGGCATTCCAGGGATGACCGAGCAAGTTGCCGTCCATGTCAGATAGCTTGTAAGTTCCTAGTCGAATAATGTCTATGACTCTATATGGTCAATCCCACTTTGGACCAAATGCTCCCACCTCAGGTTGTGGAACTGTGACCTTCTTAAGTACCAAATCCTCAACTTTGAAGCTCCTCAGTTGGACTGTTTGTTGTAGTACCGAGCAACAACTTGATTCCGAGCTGCATTACAGATCACTACCTGGTTTCTCTTTTCTTCGAGTAGGTCGAGCTCAAACATCATGACCTCGGTGTTTCAAATTTTCTTGCAATGCTCGACTTTGAAGCTCGGTAATCCCACCTCAGCAGGGATGACAGCTTCTGCCCCATATACGAGCGAGAAGGATGTCTCTCCGGTAGCAGTCCGGGCAGTTATTCGATAGGCCCAGAGCACCTTTGGGAGCTCATCAATCCATGCCCCCTGGAGGCCCTAAAGCTTCTTCTTCAAGTTATCTGTGATTGTTTTATTGACCGTTTCCACCTGCCCATTGTTCTGTGGGTAGCTCGAGGAAGAGAAAACTTTCCTAATGCTGAGCTACTTACACAGGCAGAGTAGACTTGCCGCTTTGAATTGTTTTGCATTGTCGGTCATAATCGTGTGCAGGATTCCAAACCGGCAGATGATATTTTTCCATACAAAGTTGGTACATTTTGCCTCAGTCATATTAGTGCACGACTCCACTTCAACCTTCTTGGTGAGATAATCAATAGCCATGATGCAATACTTGAATTAGGATCGGGCTGGAGGAAGGGGCCCGATCAAGTCAATGGCCTATTTCGTGAAGGGCCATGCTGATGTAACCGAGGTAAGTGGCTCGACATGGTGTCCAGGCACCCTGGCGAACTTCTGGCATTTGAAGCACTTCCGTGTAAAATCCTTGCAATCATGTTCCATGATTAGCCAGTAATAGCCCTACCGGAGACATTTCTGGGCCAAAGATCACCCCCTATAATGGTTTCTGCATACGCCTTCGTGCATCTCCTTTATTATGTATTCGGCCTCTTTGGGCCCTACGCACTTAAGGCACGGGGTGGTGTAGCCACGCCAATATAATTTCCCACCGATCATAGAATACTGGGCTGAGCTATTGCAGATCTGACGTGCTTCCTCTTTGTCATCGGGCAATTTAGCTGTGATCAGGTACCGGATGATCGGGTCTATCCATGTGGTCATATGTTCTTCGGCTACACTCGACACTTCTTTATTTATGCTTGGCTCGAACAGCCTCTCAATGGGGACTGAAGTTAGATCACTGTCACCTAGTCCCGAGGCTAGTCGAGCAAGAGTTTCGGCTTCTGAGTTTTTCAATATGGGGATCTGCTTGAAAGAGTAGGACTTAAATTGTCCGAGCAGCAGTTTGACCTCTTTTAATTATGTGGCCATTGACTCTGTTCGAGCCTAGAATACTTTGGTGACTTGTTGAACAACCAACATTGAGTCACTGTGGACAATAATATGATACACCCCAAGATCTCTAGCAATCCGAAGTCCGTCCAAGAGCGCCTCATACTCTGCTTCGTTGTTCGAAGACTTGAAGTTAAATCTAAGTGCATGGATCACTTTATATCCACCTGGGCTTATCAATAATAACCCGGTGCCTGAACCATCTGCACAGGAAGACCCGTCCACAAAAAGTTTCCATTCTGGTTTGGATGCGGTGTGACTATCACTGCAACTAGGGGTGTCTAGCACCATCAAGGGCGCTTTCTCAGCCACCGACATGCCTTGTTTGGCATCAGTAAATTCGACAATAAAGTCTGCCAAGGCTTGGGCCTTGATGGCTGTTCTTAGCACAAACTGTACATCATATTGGCCAAGTTCCACCGACCATTTAGCCATCCAAACTGATATCTTTGGGCTTTGAAGAACTTGCTAGAGTGGGAACTTGGTTGGGATTCTTATAGTATGACCCTAGAAATAGGGTTGCAGCTTCTGAGCAGAGGTGACCAATGTGAAGGCCAACTTCTCAAGTGGTGAGTACCTCTTAAGTGGTGGGTACCTCTCCTTGGCATCCTAGAACGCATGACTCGTATAATAAACTGACTTTTGGGTTCTGTCTTCTTCTCAGACAAGAACCGAACTTACGACCTTCTCAGACACAGCTAGATAGGAGGTCAGTATTTCTTCGGGCAAAGGTTTAGACAAGAGCTGGGGTGTGGCTAAATACCTTTTTAGATGCTGGAAAGCTTCGTCACACTCCCTGCTCCACTCAAACCTCCCCTTAAGTGCCTTAAAAAATGGGTAGCACTCTTCGGTAGCCTGGGAGACAAATCGAGAGAGAGCTGCAATCATGCCGGTGAGTTTCTGCACCTCCTTCATGGTCCGAGGTGAGTGCATGTCTATAACAGCTTGAGCCTCTATTGGGTTAACCTCAATACCTCGTCGATTAACTAAGAATCTGAGGAACTTGCTCGAGCTAACATCAAACACGCACTTTGTCAAGTTGAGTTTCATCCCATATTCCTGGAGTATGTCAAAGCTTGCTCGGACAGATTTAACCAGCATATCATCCACATAGACCTCCATTGTTTTGCCTATCAGCCGTGCGAATATCTTGTTAACTAGGCATTGATAGGTCACCCTGGCATTCTTTAGCCCGAAGGGCATTACCACATAGCAGTAGAGCCCTTGGTCAGTAACGAAAGCTTTTTTGGCTTGATCTTTCTTGGCCATCTTGATCTGATTATACCCAAAATAAGAGGCCATAAAGCTAAGTAGTTCGTGCCTGGCTGTCACATCCACAAGTTGGTCGATCCGAGGAAGCAGAAAGCAGTCTTTCGGATAGGCCTTGTTTAGGTCGGTGTAGTCTATACAAACTTGCCATTTCCCGTTGGCGTTCTTAACAAGAACAACATTGGCTAACCACTCTGGATATTTGACTTCTCGGATGAATCCAGCCTTGAGAAGCTTCTAGACCTCTTCATTTATAGCAACATATCTTTCCAGATTAAAGGCCCTTCTTTTCTGTATCACTGGTTTGTGGTTGGGTTCGACGTTGAGCCAATGACAGATTACACTCGGATCAATGCTGGGCATGTCCTCGTGTGACCCCGCGAATATATCTCGATACTCAGTAAGGAGCCCCTCCAAGTCTACAGGATCTCAGGTTGCAATTGGGATCTGAGTTGGACAGTGTGCTTGTGATGCTTGGGGTCCAAGCTGAACAGCACCAGGTCCTCGACCGGGGTAGCCCTTACTTCTTCCTCGGGAAGTCAGGGATTAAGATCAACCAGCATCTTTAGCTATGGGTTAGTAGGAAGTTCCATTTCGTCGACCATGTAAATGGTTGAGACGTTCAGTCGTTGGGCGATCACTGGGCGTAACAAGCTCTGGAGTCTCTCTGGGATGATCGAATGACTCCAACCCCATCCTCTGTGAGGAATTTTATTGCCAGGTGATACGTGGAGACTATGGCCTTTAACTCGTTCAATGTCGGGGGGCCGATGATGATGTTGTATTGGGAGGGTTTATCGACGATCAGGAAGTCGATGACATGCATGGCCTGAGCAGCACCCTCTCTGAAGGTCACAAGCAGGGCGATTTTTCAAACTGCTTGGATGTATTTTCTCGTGCAGCCGTAAAGCAGGGTATGGACCGGGACTATGGTAGCGTTGTTGATTTTTAATTTGTCGAAAGCTTGTTTGAACAGGATGTCAACCAAGCTACCATTGTCAATCAACACTCGCCGCACTATATTGTTGGCAATGTGCAACTCGCAGATGAGGGTGTCATTGTGTAGGTGGATTAACTTATCCGCCTCCTCCTCGGTAAATGTGATCGAAGTGTCTTGCTGGCAGCAGATCTTGTTCACATGCTTTGACATTAATGAACTTGCCTCGTTCGACCAGCCGAGCTTCTTGGACGTAAGCTTGCCACCCACTCGAAGTGTCCCCAGTGATAGGCCCTCCGAAAATCATGTAAATGATGTTCAGGGTGGTTCCGAGGTGTTCCCACCAACATTACGCGTGCGGCATTGTTCATCTTGGCTCGGTAGGCCGTTTCTCCCAAAGGCAAAGCCCCGGGTTATAACCCGTTCAAAAAATGCTCTCAAATGTCCTTCTCGGACCAGTCTCTCAATTTGGTCCTTCAACTGAATACATTCACAGGTATTGTGTCCCATGTCCTTGTGGAACTCACAGTATCTAGTCTGATCCCGCTTTATTTTACTGCCCTTGAGCTTGGGTGGAGGTATCAGTAGATTTTTCCCGCTCACCTGGGTGAGCACCTCGTCTATTATTGCTACTAGGGGTTGTAGCTTTGAAACTTCTCGGTTGGTGTCTTTGGCTTCTCGGCTTTCTTCTCCTTCTTTTGTTTTTTATTCTGCTCAGCATTGGACTGCTCTGGCGCTTTCTTCTACTTCTTCTCTTTCTTGGTTCCGTTGGAGCCAGCCTCCTCTCTACAGCGCTTCATGTACTCTGACGCATTGGTGTATCTTTGAGCATAGCCGAGCATCTGTGAAAACGTGCTCGACTACTCAAAATCCAAAGACCAGGTTAGCTTTTCATCTTAGAGACCCCCCACAAAAATGTGCTTGAGGGTCTCGTTTTCGACGTGTTTAACCTCAAGAGCTGCTCAGATAAACCTATTGATGTAGTCTCGGATGTTGCCGTCCCCTTGCTTGACGGCGTACAAATACATGATTTCCTTTCTCCTCGTCTTTGTAGTGGAGAAGGCTATCGAAAGGGCGTCGGCGAGTTGTCAGAAAGAATTGATAGAGGCTGGCTCAAGATGCCTGAACCATTGCCGAGCTGGGCCAGTGAACGTCAATGAAAAGGCCTTACACGTTGTCGTGTCACTGGCATTCTGAAAGAGCATGTGCCATCGAAACAACTCAACATGCTCGTCCGCATTTGTGGTCCCATCATAGGCCTTGATCTGCAAGACCTTTAATTTAGGCGGCCTAGGGGCTCGCATTATTATCTCCAAAAATGGCTTATCTAGGGCACCTATGTCGTCTAAGCCAAAACGATTGTTACGAATCTCGTCGATTTGGCACTGTAGTTCCTGAAACTAGCAACTGTTCGTATCCTCGGGCAATTCGACCCTGTAAAGTGCTTCTCCCTCGGCACGGTCTTCTACCCCGGGTTGTCAGTTTTGTGGTACTCCTCGACGTCTTAGTCTATCAAACATGGAGGCTTGAGAACCTTGTGGTGACGGCACCCGTGCTGCCTGAGGACCAAGTTGACCTTTTTGGACGAGTCTGTTGTTGGCTGAGGCACCATGTGTGGAGCCTCGAGAACGTCGCAATCTCCTTCGTTAGGGTCATTGACATCCCATCCTACTCGACCTCCAGCTTGGTCAACCAGGGCTAAAGGAAGGAGGCCAGGTGCGGCCTGACATTGAGCTTACTGCGCAAGCTGCTTCGTGAGTATCCAGACAGCATTGGTGAGTTCCCGGATTGGATCTTGGACGACCAAGTCTTGTGCTTGTTCGGCCTTGGCTGTGCTCCCTTGTCCCCTATATCGGGACCTTATAGTTCGGGGGCGACCCTAGGCCTGCCAGGGTTCTGATGCCGATTTCGTACGTCTCCCGACCCCTCCTATCAGGAAGCATCGTCTCGGGCATTCCTACATGTTATCATTTTGGACTTTGAGTTAGCTATGGCTGGTGTTCTTAAATGAAAGGCGCGGAGGCCCTCCTTCTAGAGCTAAAATGTTGATGCTTACCGAGTTTCGGCATCGAATCAACACCACGTACAGTGGCGCACAGTGTTCAACTCTTCCTTGTTCGTCTTTGCCTAATCCGATCAACCTGCAACAAGAGGAAGGACGCTTCGGAGGCAAGAAATGGTTAGTAAACAAGAAAGGGGCTCTCCAATGCTTAAGGCAGGGGTTGTTCGGTAGAGGTCGGGAACCAGTTAGGTCAAAAGGAGCTTACTTGTCAAAATGCAATAAATGCATCCTATTTATAGGCTACCACTTGGACCAAGTGTTAGGTGGGTTTTGCCCACAACCTGAGTGTCACATCATGGCATGTCAGGTGGCAAGTGACAAGTGTCATGTCCCTCCGCCGGTGGATCAGCCCCCATCCGATGGTGAGTTATTTGCGATTTGTTAGTCAGTGATGGTGAGTAGTAGTCTACTTTAGCAGGGGAACAATCCGACCTGAGCTGGTACTGAGTCAAGGGAGGCAGCCTAAGGAGGTGCGGCCCAGAGGGCCTGAGGAGCACCTTGAACTAGACACCCAGCGTTACAGGGGTCAGTTATGAGCTCTATGTACCCTTTGCCGAACTATGTAGTCGACCACCTAAAGTTTGGTTCATCAGTGGTGGCGCTGAGCTCACCCTCAACATGGATCTAAAAAATACATAAAACAAACATACTCTTATTTCGTTGGACTAGATCTGTCGCAATGGTTGCCAGTGACAATACTCATATTTGAGTTTTTTTTTCCCTAGCTTTTTGTTATGCTCTTTTTTTGTTTCCTTTATTTTTTTTTTTCTATATTTTGACGGTGAAATTATATTTATTGTTTGTTGCAGTAGGTGACCTTTCATCTCCCATTTTCTCATAGCTTTCGTCACCTCAAATGAAATGCATACCTTCTCCAATTGAGATTCATTGTCGTTCTTTTAATATAAGCTTCCATCGTGTACGAGTTGCAAAATAATTTTTCGAGTTAAATAAAAAATTCCAAACAAAAACCATATTCTTACAATTTGCTTTGAAGATCGATTAGAAAACAAAAAACAAAACAAAAAGATCACGGTTGTTCTACCCAAACTCCTACGATCACAACCTCTCAGCCGCCAATTTTTGTTTCCTATTTTCTCCCTTGTTACATATCCTGTGTGAACAAATAATTTTAGTGACCCCTCAAAAAAATAATTGTACACAATTATTTACTAATAATTAATAAATATGCAACAAAGTTGCAGACCAAAATATTTTAGTACTGTACATTCATCTAGTATATTGGAGACGACATTTCTATGCCAAGTAATCTCTACTCAACTACACACATATGGGGTTCGGGTTAATGAGAAATAGAACACAAAAATAATTGTAAAAATACAGTAGTTTTAACTTATGAACATCTTGTGCATGGTCTAAAATGACTTTGTTAGATAATTAGATACAATTATATAGTTCAAAATGTGATATTATTATAATAGTTATTATATAATTATGGCTATTTTTAAATTATTCTGAAAGTTGTGTTGAATTTCAATTTCACCACAATAATTGGACTCTATAGTATACTTTCTTTTTTTTTTACATATGTATATATATGGACTTGTTTTCAATAATTATGTTTTCAATTGTTACATTTCTTATATTTTAATAATAATTAATGATGTGGCTTGATAAGAATTTAATCTTATTAATTATCATAAATTCTTTTGTCAGCTACTTAATTAATTATAACTGTCTGATTCATATCACACAATTACTAATAACAATACTCATTAAAAACACATAACGGTCGAAACCACATCCATATATATACAAAATAAAACTATCTAGGTAGATATACATCAAGATTTCAAGAGCAGCGAAAGCCATGCTAGTCGGGAAGCTAAGGAATGTTGACCAAAAATTAAGAGTCGCACACATAGTGTTTTCTGCTCTCAAATATTATTAAGTTATACTTCATATAAAATATATATTCTGGTAATTAGGGAGAATTAAAAAGTCTTTCTCTAAGTATGAGAGAAATGCAACGTTTGAATATGTACTATTAAGAATCATAAATAAGATAACTTTTTAAAAAATACATCACCCCTAAAACCGTATTAAATCAAAATTTGTGATTATCTAAATTTCATTGTTTTAAAACAATGAGAAGATATCTCAACTATAGATTTTAAAAGAATTGACAATTATGAATTTTATAACAAACAGTTACGATCAAGTGCTTTGAAGAAGTGAAATTCAATAAATTTAATTGATTTTTATAAAGTGAGTGCTCTAGTAAGGTTTAGGAGAAAACTTCATTATGCGCCACTCCCCTCTCCTTTTGGGCCTGAATTTGGTGCTGGCCCTAGGCCGGTTGCCTTGATTCCAGTTTGAGAGAGGGAGCGGCAGTTTTGTTAGGCGTGAAGCATGGAGGATATGTCAGGTGTTGGACGGTTGGGTCGCTCTTGGGTTTATCAAATTTGGGAGTCATGGTTGCTCTCCAATGGCAGGGGTTGGGGCAATAGGTGGCCAAGGTATAGGGTGGTGAAGCGGACTACTTTCTTTGTTGGGGTAAATTGTACAGGATCTAGATCTTTAATGGTGGTGGTGCGAAAGGGATAGAGCGGCTATTCTCCGGTGGTGGGGGGCAGGGGTAAAAGGAGTTCGAATCGGTATGGTGAAGAGGTGGATTGCTCTCTTTGTTGGGATTGATGATATAGCCAGATCTAGGAGATGTGGCAGTTCTCCGATGATGAAGGCAGGGGAGATTGTAGGCCCACTGGGGCTTGTGGCAAAGTTGGAGTTGGCAAAGGAGAAAGGTAGTCGTGGGGGAAGAATTTTGGTATTGGTACAAAGGTCGTGTGTGGAGTATTTTAGCTTGCTCGGTGGATTTATATCGTCAACTTTGACATTCCCTTTGTGTTTATTTTTTGGTACAATAATGGCGGTGATGTTTCTACCTCAGTGTGGTGTTTTGCGTTTCATTTTTGTTCACTTTGTAATAAAGGAGGTGGCCTTCCCACTTTTTGTCTTAGTTTGTTTTTAACAACTATTGATTAATAATGTTGAGTATGATGACTGGCAACTAGATTTGCATGTCGGGTTGTTTACGCCGTCACTAGTTTAGGTTTAATTTTGGTCAATTGGGGTCATTTATCGACTGTAATGGTGTCTTGTAACAAGCCATTAAAAAGCTCAATTTTGAATGCCAAGCAGGTCATTCCCCTTTAGATATTGATGTCATATTTTGTCTTTGTGATTCATTCGATTTTATTGGTGGATCTAGTGTTTATTTAGGATCATTTGTACCTTTAATGGGAAGTGTTATACAACTTTATTTGTATTAATTTTAGTTTAATAAATTTTTAATTTCTCAAAAAAAAAAAAAAAAAAAGGATTGACAATTCAAATACGTAATATTTTTGTAATTTTAAATAATAAGAGTATTGCTATTGATTAAATTGCAGCTGGAGTAATGCCCTTTTTAACTCAAAACACTTTATTATTTAGTTCAAGACTTGAGTTTTTTATTTAAAATAAGTTTTGCAGACTTTTGTATTCGTCATCTCTAGGGACACTTTCCCTTTTTCTTTTGTTTATAAATGTTACCTTGCTAATTTTAATTGGTGCCTATCCCATCTATTATGGGCGATAAAAAAATGACCAAATTTTTTTAATTAAAATGCACAAAATGGCACAGATGGCCAGATATTAGAGGAAGTACACCAACTGCACTTAACAGAATGAAATAATTACAAGGTTGGTAGTTAGCAATATCGCAATCATAATCACCAAATAATCACTTGAATTCAAGACCAAAACCATTTATTTAATAAAGTTGTTAAACAAGAACAAATTACAACTTGCATATAGAATTTTCAATTTCATATTGATGGTACTACTAAGTTGGATCATACTAGAAAATCGAACATTATGAACCCTGTGGCCAACTCGGAAAATATAACATCCATCTGACAGACTTTGAATTGGTCAAAAAAATAAAAATATTTAAAAAAAACAAAAAAAGGAAGGAAAGAAATAAATATATGAAATAAAAATTAGAAAAAAAAAAAGGAAAAAAAATCTCTACCCATGTTTTTATTCCGCCAAGTTCTCTCTCTCTCTCTCTCTCTCTCTCGCTCTCTCTCCCTGTTATTGTTTTTTCTTTTCTTTTTTGGCCAAAGCCAAAAGTTTCTTTTTACGATACACACATAATCGTCAATGTTTGTACAAAGACTACTAAAAATAAAAATAAAAAATTAAAGGTATGATTTCATATCGTTAAATGAATGCAAATCGTACGTAACGGTGATAATGATAATTAAGATACTATATAATTAACAATACGGATAAAAAATGTATTGAAAAATAACAAATAAAATATTGAAGATTTATTAATAATGTTAAAACTGATAATAATATAACATTAAAAGTTTTTTTAAAAAATCTTAACAAACTGATAATACTTAATATTATATAATAAGCATAATATTACAAATTTATTAATAAAATGCAAACAAACTTGTAGTACCTAATATTATAGTATGCAAATATTGCAAATATGGCAAATTTATTGAAAAAAATGTTAACAAATAGATAGCCTATAATATTATAATATGCATAATATTATTATTAAAAAAAATAATCTGCGTAATATTAGAAATGTGGTAGTTACGTTGTATGCACATCTCAGAAAAGGTGTTTATAAGTAGTAGTAGTAGTATTGGTGGTGGGGTTGATAAAATAATCACTTAAAATTGTTGACTGGCATTTTGAATAATGCCATGATCCTTATATTTCAACCGCCACACAGCATGTAATTATCATTACGACCTCAAATTTTGTTCTTCATTTCTAGAGTATTGCGTAAGGGGTGTGTGTGTAAAGATTATGACTAATACAAAATTGTTCTGAGAATTGATTATAATTAGTAGAATGAGAAATTTTGGTATAATAGAGAGTAATACTTCATGCATGCATATCAGAAAAATTATTACAAATCCATTCATTAGTTAAGGAATATATATATTTTTTTAAGGAGAGATAAAGAAGCTAGCCTCACGAAGTTGGGACTATTCCAACGAAAATGAATATGAAACTGAATTTTGGGCGGTTTCACTCGTTTTTTTTATTTATTACTATTTAAAAAATGATCAGAATCGTCGTTCATGAGACATCTAATGTGTGTTCGAGGACGATAAATATTAAATTGAGTAGTGTAGTAGTAGTAGTAATAATAATAATAGAAAATGAGAGAGATTTCAAAGGTGGGTGCCAAATGCTTTCAAACTATATATTTATATGAACCTATATATATGATTGCGTGACATATCCACCTGGACATTTGTGTGTGTATGCACATATGTGTAACGTGACATGCAGGCGCATGTATGAATACAAAATAGGCGTATGATTTGGATTTAAAAAAAAAAAGATGTGATTGACAACAATAAAAAATTAATTGCAGTATTAGGCTATATAAAAATCCCTGTAGAAAAAGGCAAAACGCTAACTTGTATATCTTGTGGTTCAAAACTTCAAGGAAACCGTGTGATAGTTATTTACATATATGTGCATGTAAGTTTTACAAAAGAAAGGACAATATATATACGATTCAATCATGCTAAAATGATTTTATTTTGGCTTTGATGAGGCTTAGAATTGAATTTCTTTTTTTTTTTTTTTTGTGTGTGATATGAATATTTTTCTTCTTCACTACAACTTGAACATATCATTTATCCCCAAAAAAAATGAGACTCTGTTAATTTTCGAGTCATCCATGTGCAAGCCTTTTTAAATTAAAAGTCACAACTTTGTTAATTAAAAAAATATATATTTTTTACACATTAAAAAATCGACAATTTGCATGGTTGAGAATTTACATGTTTGAGAATTAATAAATTAGGTATTTATATGTTGTAAACTAATGGTTAATTAATTAATAATTTAAAAAATTGTTAATCAATGATTTATTCTAGATCTTATAATATTTTGAAATTAGGGATCTTTGCTTCACATAAACTCATAATGTGTTTGGCAATCTTAAGTTTTAGTTAAAAACACTCATACATTATAGTGTTAAGAAAAAGCAAGATATAATATAAAGCTCTTATATATTATAATATTTTTAATCAAAATTAGGTTAAACTATTGGTTTTAAACTACGTTTTCGAACACCCTATTAAAAAAAGGACGTATGCAATGTTTCTCTAATACGGCGTTATTAGTAGGAAAAAAAAATCAACCTTATTTACTTTTTTACCCTTCGTTTTTTTACGTGACCATAATGAGCAGCAAGGACATAGCAAAGTCATCTTTTTTATTGGTAAAAACACTACACGTAGGATTTTTGAAGAGTCTCTTTCCCGAGCAAGTCCTAAACTGTCAATGGCTCAAAAGACTCCGACCACAAGTTTAACCCAACCACCATTGGTCGGCTAGCGCCTCTGCTTTACTCTTATTCAAATTTGTACTCCTAATGCTCAACCAACAAAAAACAAAGTAGTTATCCATTTTTTTTTTTACTTTGGAAAAAATTCTTTTCCCTTTTTTTCCTCTCTCTCTCTCTCTCTCTCTTTCTTTCACGCCAACTTTTCTGAATGCCCATTGTTGTGAAAGCTTCGGAGTTGGGTCCCAAGAGAAGCAAATACCTTAATTAAATGCTTGAAAAGGAATTGAGACCTAAAATCTCTGCCACAAACTTTAATGACATTGACAATTAACAAAAATGCCATTTGGCAAATGAACTAGTAAATGAATCGGTACATAACGTAGTGCGTACTTGTTATTTTGCTATTATTTTAACTTATGATTATGGGGAATTGAACGCTAAACTAATAGTGTGTTTAAGAGAATAGTTCTAAGTTTTAACTTTAAAATTTGATTGGCACGCGGTAAGATGTGAAAGTTTTACTCTGTTTACAAATTAATGTGGTAGTTGGCAATGTAAGTTAGAAACAATATCTTAGTTTGTTATAGTATAAAGCTATCACATACTACAGTGTCAAAAAAAGTGTTATAGTATAAACCTCTTATATGTTACAGTGTTTTTAAACAAAATTGATTTTAATCATTGGTTCTAACAAATGCTCCCAAACACTCTACATACTTTCGATTTTTGAGCCCATCGAATGCATATATTTAGATTAGATTTAATTCATAAATTTATCCCTTTTCCCGATTGAGCTTTAATTTTGACCTAAAAAATTTTCAAAATGCCTCAAATTAAAAAACAAGAAAACTTTAATAACCAAAAAAAAAACTTTATAGTATGGGTTTTGACTTAAAAATGTATAAAATACCTTCAAAATGGATATTTTGTGTGTTTTTGCCTTTGTTTTATTCTTTTTACTAAAAGATTTAATAATTTTTCTCTTTATTTGAGTATAATTTGGTCATTTTAAAGATGAAATCAACTATTGATTAGGGTAAAAGATAAATTTATGTGTTAAATCTAATATGAAAGTATCCATTTGATGAGATTAAAAACTAAAGGTATAGTTTTTAAATAAACCTAAAATAAACAGTATAAAAAGATAAATATCCTAAAAATAAATACATAGATAAATCTATCAACGAGGATAATAGAACGTCAACCTTTTTTTTTTTTTGGTAGAAAAGCCATTGATAGGATGTAATTCTTGCGGAGGTATAAGCACATCAATAAAGGCAAGTTTATGTTTTGTTTTTTTTCGCCGTTATGTTATTTTTGGATGGTCAAATTTTGTTAAAATTCACATTTTTTTTATCTACTTTAATTTAACGTGACATTTAAAAACATGTATTACGCTATTTGAGGGTAAAGTAAGTGGTTAGGTGCATGTGAGAGGGTGTAAAACCAAGGTTCAAATCTTTTAGGGTGCTCGAAAGAATAGTCTAAACCAATAGTTTAATTTATGAACAAAATAAAACTCTCATATGCTATAGTAAAAAGCTATAATATAAAACTCTTATATATTATAATTTTTAAATCTAAATTAATGGTTTAAATTACTCTCTTAAGCACTCCAGTACGTGTATTACCAATAGAATAACCCTGCCAAAAACTAACTATGTGTCCTTTCCTTTATTTTCTTTTTCTTTGCGTGCGGCTGTTATTTTCCAAAGAGAAAAGTTGAAACATGGCCAGCAAGAACGACAACGGGGACAGTTGGAGGCTAGCGTTTGTGGCTTTTTCAAAAGTTAATAATAATAAAATAAAAGGAGACGTGTGTTGTTGTGTCATTTTTGTGTAATTTTAGTCCAACTCCAGCACACCTATAAGTAACCAAAAATGGAAAATCTCGTACAAGTAAATGTTGTACATTAATAGCTTTTAAATAAAAAAAGATTGTACATTAATGATAATGAGCCTCTTTGAGAATTTTCAGTTGGGCATGAAAAATATTTAAAAAAAAAAATACTTTATAATTAATGTGCTTTATTTTGGTCAAATGAACATGATACGACATTTAAAACACTACTTATTACCCCAAAAAAAAACTACTTATTGATAAAGTGTAGAAATATTGTACTTCAAAAGGAGCGGCATCCTTTACAATTTTTTTTTGCATGAGAAATTTGTAGTAAATTTGTAGAGGCATCGGATTTCTCTCTTGTTGCACGTGATCACTCTTTCTCGAAATTCCCTTGACGACGTCGTCGCTGCCAGCTTCAGCATTGAGATCTAGGGATGTTGGCATAGCCATCCTCGATGTCATGATACGAGATCACTATAGGAATTAGGAAGCTTCACGGGTTGCTCTCACGAGTTGGCAGTTGGACGATGGTGTCAAAGCTTCGCGGCTTTTTGATTGGGGGTTATTTCATTGTGCCAGCGGCTAGCAGGAAGGAATTAGGATTGGATCATTTTCAAATGTGACTCATTTTTTTATATTTAAACTTTTGGGCTAACAATAAAATATGTATACATATATATATATATATATATATATATATTTATTGAGAGAGCAAACAACTTCTGGTACAAACCTGACTGTTGAAAAAGAGCCCTATGGATATTTTCTTTTTTCTAGATCCTATTTAGAGACTTTTATTAACTAACAAGTCGAGATTCGATTCTCACATCGCACGCAAAAGCCTACCTTATGGCAGATTCTATACTGATGTGAAAACTCATAATCAAGATCTTTACCATTCCACCTGTGCTAACAATAGATTCCAAAAATATTATTGGTCTAGGGACATAAAAACACTACTAATCTTTTTATTTCAAAGAAAAATATGTATTTTTACAGGTTCTACAACAAAAATCTTTCTAAGGGAAAAGGAAAAAAAAAAAAGGAAACAGAATGAGAGTTGAAAGATATCCAAACAAGAATAACAACAAGGACAGCTGGATATCTAGCGTTTGGGACTCTTTTTCTCCAAGAAAAATTTGTGCGTTTTGGTCTGGTTGTGTAATGTTAGTCCAACTCTAGCCACCAGAAAAGAATGTGAAATTGTTTGTATTGTACATG
>CAMOHE010041023.1:0-15885 GCA_946598075.1 Artocarpus hirsutus | reverse complement strand
TCAAGATATAATTAACAATTTAATTATATATTTATGAGTGTGACTCACTATTTCAGATTTTAACAACTTAACTCAAAATTGCCGCCGTAGAGTAGGTCAATTTTAAAATACATTATAAAATCCTATCTTTAGGAAGCCAACCTTGATATTGATTTAAATGGATACCCTCCGTAGGGAGGACGAAATCAAAGCATCGCGAGGTGCCACCTAAATCTCACGGTGTTGTGCTAATAGTGGAGACCGCAGGTTATATTGTCATATTACCTTCTCCCACTCATTATTTTAAAAGATGTGTTTTATCTTATAAAACATCATTTGTTTCATAACTCTAGTAAATAAAAACAATTTTTAATTACTAAGTCATATTATGTGTTAATAGAATCTCATTCTACCTATACTTAAATAAATTACCAGATTTTCTAAAAATTTGAATTTATTATGAATTGTTTAAGTTATCTAATCATTAAACAATTTAAAAATTAGATAACTTAGAACTAATGTGAATTTTACCAAGTTTTAACTATTAAAACTAAATTCACATTATTCGGTTGATTAATAAATCAAATTATAAAACCAACCCTTTTAATTTAATCTCATTAAATTAATTATAACACATATTAACTCATTTTATAAACACCTTTATAAAAAAAAATAATAATATGCATGTGTATGCATGTCATGTTACAATAACTACAAGAGGGCACTTACCTAGATGACATGTTATAATGCATGAACATGTTATCACAATCATCTCATGAAAATAAAGCATGAAAATAAACAGTGAATTTTTGACCGGGTCCTTTTGGATAATTAAATTACAACCCATGAAAATAAATAAACAAATAAATAAAATAAAATTACAAAGGTCTTCTTGTAATTTATACATAATTCCCTGCTCCAATGTTGTAGTCTTGATCAACTGGTTTATTGTGCAACAATTGCTGGATAACTTTTGAAATTTAATAGGCCCAAAGTTCTCAACTAGGCCAAAAGATCCAATGAACTTCTTTTTCTTCATCACTCCACGTGTAGCAGTTGAAGGAGAGGAGAAAATAATAATGATAATAATGATAAATTACAAAAAGCCTATGCCCCTTTATGGGCTTACACAGATTTGATCTAATCAAACTGAAAATAAAATTATCAATCCAAAAGGACCATATAATTAACGACCAAAAATCCATTCAATAATCAACCATTCATCACATGAATGAAAATAACATAGATGCAAAGTGCCCACAAACATGCATAAAATAAAAAAATGATATTATCAAAATAAAATCATGTTAAATTAAAATTATATATGCTATAACCCGCTCTGATACCATTTATTGGAATTGAAATAGGAAACGTAGCGGAAGGGGCGGATCGTTGACAAACAAAAATTTTCTAAAAACTTTGCTCGTCGGGAATAGATATATATTTTTAATTAATAAAAGAAAGCTTCAGGAATTTTACAAACCTTTTGAAGACTATCAGGGTATCCTAGCTTTCCTCTTTGACACCACGATCTTCCAATCCAAGCCTCCACACCAATGGAAAGACGAGTGGGCGTCAAACTACGAGAATGAATTTTCTTCACACTTTTTTGAATCTGCTATGTACTCAACACATGAGATAGCAGACCTTTTTTTTCAGAGAAGAACTCTTAGTTTTTCTCTTTGAGTATTTTGCAAAAGTTATGTGAATAAAAAAAAACTCTGGAGATAACTGTTATCTCTCCCTATTTATAACTGAGCAATTAGTTATTTTTCAATTGACTTTTCAATATGAAAAATAATCACCATATCAAACATATAGGGAAAAGATATATTTTACAAAGTTGTAACCTTTTAACTTTCCCTTTCCTTCTTTCTTTTTTTTTTCCCTATCGAATCACTTAACAAATGAATCATTCGTTTCATATATGTAATATATATATATAAAAGGAAAGTTTACGTTTTACGGTTTTTTTTTAACATATATATATATAGAAGAGGAAACGTAAACGAATTCAAACGAATTCGTTAATATATATATATATTAATAAATCTTATATATATATATATTAAAATATTATAAAATCTAATATATATATATATAAAAGATTTGGTTCAAAACTATATATATATATATCTTAATTCAAAATAAATCACATTTATTTTAGAATTAATTAATTAATTAATTAACTAATGCTCAGTTAAATATGACAACATTTATCACATTACATTATATGTCACAGAAAACATTTTTCTGTGTCACATTAATAATTCAAGTGTGAAATAATTAATTCAGAATTCAATAATTCCAAACTAAATATATAATTCATTCTATGTAAAAATCCATTATAGTGTTACAGAGGTGGTATTGGGGACCTATGGACCTATAACCTAAGCTTCAATAAATTTGACAATTATTCACACTCTTTAATATATGTGTCAAATTTATTAGTTTCAATGTTACTCCACTAAAAACCTGAAACTGAACTCTTGAGATTATAGTAAAATTACTCAAAGAAAATTGACGGGTTGTCCATTGATATAATCATTGCATATAAGTCAGTCATCCATAAATAGTTCATAATAAGAGCTAGGTTCAATTTCCGTTTACCTCTCTTATTATATCTTTATCCTTGAGTTCCAATAATTCTCTAATGAACAGTTAATTCATAATCTCATTATGAACGAGCGCTCTACTGTTCAAACCTTGAATTATTACTCAAGAGAACTATTTTTCTAACTTCCATTGGGAAGGAATGGATTCTATATCTGTATAATATTATTCCCAGCCACTTATTACATTATATTTCCAAGATGCTAAGTTATGATCTGTGCTTACACAAATCTTACCATGCAAGTCAAAAAACATAATGTCATAAATAGGAGTATAATAAATACTCAGGATTAAGACTGTCAAATATATGATCATCATAGTAATAAATTTAAATACTCTATTTGTAACGGATGATTATTAGAGATTCATATTTTATCTGGTCCAGTCCTATATAATCTCATCATATAAAGTACCTCCAATCCAATGTCTCTACATTAATAGTTCGGATAATGACTATTTCATTCTAAATGAGATTAGACCGTACTTGTAATGTTTAATTAAAGATCCCAAACTTTAATTAATTATTACGAACTATTTAGATTATTATCTATAAATTTTATCCCTAAGCATATAACACTTATATGCTAAAATTATAGTCATATAAATAATCATGGAATTTTCTTGATGTTTATAAATGTATTCATAACACATAACCAAAATAATTATAATGTCACTTTATTTATTTATCATCAAAATGTATAATGTCATAGCTTTTAGGGCACCAAACCCAACAGGCTCATCATCGGAGTTGTCATCATTGTCTTTTAGGTTTTCCCTACTTGTTTTAATTTTGATGTTTAAATAAAATTGATGTTGCTTACACCTTTTTGTTGTAATGTGTTTTCACTTTTTTATTGGCTTTTTGTTGTAATAATACATATGGCCTCTTTATCTTCCAAAGTAGTCTTTTTTTCGAGAATGCTAGTTATTGTGCTTTGTAGTGTTGTGTTTGGCCTCGATACTATTATCCTCTCAATTTGGCTTGATCAGAGTTGTCCACCCCTCATAAAGGTGTATTTGAAATAGTCATTTGTGTGCTACCATAGTTGTGTGCCTTTTTGTTTCCTTATTGTTGGAATTTGATACATGTTTTACCCGCTTAAGTGTTTTAGTCAAACCTACTGGTGATTCTACTATATGATCAAGGTTAAGTCACTATATACATCGTGCTCTTTTACGTCTAAATTAGTGTTTGTATTATTCTAGTTTGGAATGTAATTACCATTAAAATAGAAAGAAAAAAAGTGAATTATAGCTTTAAGCATGAAAAAATTATTTATTGAAAGCAAAATATGAAATACGTAACAAGAAGTTATTTAATCAAAAAATAAATTTGAAATAATAGTATTAAATTATAAATAGATATTTATAGAAGTGAAATCATTGTTATAGTTTAGGAGGAATTTGTCAAAATTGTCAACATTTCTTAGGAGGCTATTGTGGTAGGATATGTATTTGACCCTACTGGTAGGTCTTGTTATTTTTACTGTTTAATAAACTTTTCAACAGTTTAATTTGTGCCTGGAAGCAATTCTGCGCTGCATGTTGCAATTTTTTATGGGGGATAGTTGCATACCTTGTTGTTGAAAAGTAAATTCAAGGGTTAGAATAACATAAACTACTAGTAGGGCCAAAATGTATGTCCTACCATAAAAAGAGTATGTTTGGCAACACAGCAAGAACCTAAAGTTTAACCAATTTACTGTAGTATATGAGAGCTTTACACTGTAGCATGTGAAAGCTTTATGCTGTAACAGTTGAAACTATATAGTTGGAATAATGTTGCCAAACGAAGCTAAAGTTTCCTTCTTGTCTTATTTCTTGAAGTTGAAACAAATGAAAGGAAAAAGTGCGACTCGCAAAGAATGATAAATATAGTGGTTTGACTAGTATTGACTAAACATAAAGCATAATTAGGTGTTTAAGTTCCTTAATTTTAAGATGTCTATAAAGTTCTTTTTTTGAAGCTTATAATTTAGTGTTCTCTATGTATTATTTATTTAAAAAAAAAAAGAATGAGAGCCAAACATTATGGAACATCACTCATGATTTCAATGACCCTTAAATATAGAGATATTGAAGTAAATATTATGAAGAAATGATAAAAACTTTGAGAAGAATAAATTAAGGAAAAAATTTCTATAATTACTGTGTGTTTTTCTTTAAAAAAAAAAAGAATAGGAAAAAAGCATGACCTTCTCCCTTTGTATTAAGAAAATTGTCTCTGTTCCTTTAATTCTTCTTTTATAATTGCACAATATAATTTCTCTTCCTGAAAACAAGTCTTCTCTCTATATTCTTTCCAAAACTTTATTGCTTCTCTCTTCTTCTTTTTTCTATAGATTTTCAAGTTATTCCTTTCTTACTAATTTATTGTTATCTAATTATTTATTATTAACTTTTAAATTTCACTTAGCTATTTATTTATTTATTTATTTTGTTATTATCATGTATTGTGTTAATTTGGTTTTCATACATATGTAAATTGCATCTTATGTGTAAATATGTCTAATACCTTAACTATTTTAATTTTTTATTATTAGTTTGTGTGTTTTGTTATCTTCTTCTCTAGGTTATATGGATTAGAGAAAGCTTGGTTTGTTTTTCCACAATCTGATAAATAGAGAAGTATGCTTTCTTTGGTGGAAAGTTAGTAATAATACTCCTTTGATGCTATTGTATTTGGTGTTTCGAAAGTGTAGTTAGAACTGAAACTTTAAACTAATAACTATAGCATAGTTAGAACTGAAACTTTAAACTAATAACTATAGCATGTGAGAGCTTCACACTATAGTATATAAGAGCTTTATACTACAGTAATCAAAAGTTTCATTTCGAAATGATTTTGTCAAACACCTTGTAATTTTATTTTCATTGTTTTTTGTTTTCTTTCATTACATATCATAGATTGGTTTATTACCTTCGAAGGATGTAATTTTTATACATGTTGATGCCTATCATTGGTCTACTGTATATCAACACCATGTGCGGCTGTGGATAGTGGTTGGACAGCACTTTTTGCTCGTCTCAACCTCTAAAGGTGAACCTGCATAAGAAGAAGGACGCTTCGAAGGCAAAGAGCACCAGTATGGTGCTGGCCAAAGGCTCTGCTCTCTCAAGTTAGGTACCTATTCAGCAGAGTTCAGGAGCAAAATTAGGTGGGAAAGAGTACATTACCTCAAGGTGTAGTAAATATGCTCAATTTATAGGCTACCACTTAAAATTGGATGTCAGGTGGGTTTGACCCCATAACCCGTGTGTCCCATCATGACATGTCAGGTGGCAGCTGACGAGTTTCATGATCCCTACAAGAGATTTGCTCTCCATCTAAGGGTTGGAATGAGGCCATATATCGATCTTCTATGGTAAGTTGTTGATGGGTGTAGGCTTTGTCAGTTCAACCTGTGCACTTCATTTGTCCTAAGAGTTAAGGTCCTTTCATGCCAGCCGATTAGGGCACATGGGCACCTCAAAAAGAAATAAGACGAGCTTTGGACTGGCTTGTGATAGCCAATCTCTAAGCATAGTAGCTGGGCAGGCACAGAGGTGGTCCATAGGAAATGCACCATGCACACCCCTAACAGTAGCCTCCCAATGGACCTAGTTGATGCTCAGCCGGGTGCACTATGCTAGCAAAGAGTGGTCAGCTAGTGATTGTCTTTGGGCCTAGCCTTGGGCCAGTGAAATTTGAAAGGTTAGGTGGTCAAGCTTGGTGGGACAGGTGTCAATAGGCAATTGGTTGTTTCTTTAACGAGAATAATCATTGTGCTTTTTTGAATTCCTTGCTCGAGTTTCGGCTACAAATAAGAGTTGATTCTCACCCTTTTAGGGTACTTTGCACTCGAGCTTCTAACATTCTAAGTTTAGCTACCGAGCAGGAAATTGCTATTTCGATGAACTTCTTCACAAACCCAAACAACTTTTTACTCGAGAAAGTAATTCTCGACTATGGACGTAGTTTTGAGTGACTTGAGTGATTCCTAGAATGATTCGATTAATATTTCTTTGTCGGATATAAGTGCTGAGACCAATCAGGAAGGATCTAAAGAGGTAGACATCAGAAAGACATCAACTAGGCTAGAAAAAGCAACTCAATTGGCTGAGATCCTTAGCTCGGGATAGGGAACAGTCTCTGAGAGAGAATTCCTTGACATGCTTAAGGGAAGGCGCCCCATCAAGCCTTGCAAGGGATAGGATCCTTACATCAAGGTGGCCATCATGGGCATTTCTTTGGTTATTGCCCAAGAACGTGCCTGCCTAGCAATAGCCAATGCCAAGCACATCAGGCCAAGGCACTAAGGCCGTAGCTCCTATAATGAGAGTAGTAGCCATCAATCCAACTACCAATAAGGATAGACCAGCCTAAGATGACAAGGTCAAGGATGAGGAAGAGGAAGTAGAGTAACCTGTTGTGGTGACCAGGATCTGAAAAATGGTTGTCTATAAGGTGCATTGGCCCAACCAAACATCCACGACAAGATATACATCAAGAATGAAGCAAGGTCGGCTTGAAACTTTGCCTTAGGAATATCATATTCTTGGCGACATCATCCTTGCTCTCCCAAGGGAGGGGGACTCACCAATGGACCTACTAGAGGGGTACATCACTCTGTATGCAAAGTTCTTCCGAGCAGGACTCGTCTCTCCTTTTCATCCCTTTCTCCGTCGAGCATTGAGCAACCTAAATGTGTGCCTGCTCAGCCTAATCCAAATCGCTACTGTCGTCGATTAAGTCATCTTTAGTAGGTTTGAGTAGGACACTTGTGGTCAAAGAGGCTGTAGGCCCCGAGTAAGCTCCTTGCTACTGTTGAAGAGTTACACACTAGGCTTGAGGTGACTCGGTAGTAGGCTTTTTTACTATGGAAGACTAGCTTGGCTCACTATGGTTGGTTCAAGGGGTCTACCTCAACAAACCCCCACCAAGATGACATTCCTCTTGCTCGTCTAGTCAAGCAAGTGATGGTTACCGGTGTGACTCACAAAATTCTCACATACTCATTGGCCAATGCATTGCATGATTTTATGATGATATGCATATGATTTATATGTTGATTATTCATTTAAAATGCATTATCATATTGATAGTATGCATTAAAGACTATATTATGTATAATGTATTATAATATAACAAGTTTCTTGAAGGCAAATCCGATAATTGTTATGATGGAAAGGAAGTTGTAACAATGATTTTAGGGATTAAAATGGATTTAATAAATAAAGGAGCTCAATTATACCTGTAAGGTATAAAATTGGGGGGGAAACAGTCACTTTGGACCTAAACGAATAGTTTTAGTATAAGTTTTGTTAACAAAAAAGATCTATTAGTGATGTGAGATCTCTTATGATGATGTTGTATAGCTATGAAAACAATAATGAGTGGAGGACATGAGTTTCATGCAAGTTTCTTAGTTAGAATGCTCTAGAAAACCCTCAATTACAAAATTTTTTATGTTTGGATTTTTGAGTCATGATTAGGGTATTTGTCTGGTTGTAAGTGGCTTGAGAATTTATTATTCCATATTTGATAATTTATATAAGAGTTCTAGAGGAATAGATAAAGTTTTGATAACAAACAGTTAAGAACTCAAAGATAGAGTTTGTAGTGTATTGAAATTTCAATATGAGCATATGCACCAAATTTGGTAAGCAAAATGATTAGCCATGACCTACTTTGTAGTTGAGCTTTTGTATGAAAGTTTAATGCCTCATTAAGGAGATGAGAGTTCTAAAATAAGGACATTAAGCTAGCCAAGGTGAAACTACTTCATGGTGAAGTAGTTTAAGTAGTGTTCTTAATTGTTTAAAAAGCTTATAAGCAACTAGGTGCCATTTTTAGACCTAAAAACTCTAATTCTTACTCTACAAGCTCTAAAACTTCATTTCTCATCAATGTTTTAATAGAAAAAGAAAATTTCTTAGTGGTTTGTCAAGTTTTGTGTGCCACATCGCAAGAAAAACCTAATAGGTCAAGGTAAGGTTTGTTTCAGTCTATAGAAAGTTTAATGTTAGTTCAGGGGGTTTTCCTTTGAGTTTTGATGAGATATTTGAACCTGATGACCTCTAATATGTTAAGAACATCCCACAAAAGGGTTTAAGTAAATTCAATTTGGAAATGGTGTGTCTAGAATCTGGTAAATTTTCAATGTGCTTTAGGTTTTGCCTTTGTATCCTAGGCTAGAAGGCTCCTTTGAAGCAAAAATTTTGAAGATATGTTCAATAATATGTTATTTATATCCCCGTTAAATAGTTCTAGCAAATTCAATTTGGTTTGGGAGTTATAGTCTTAAAACTAAACCTAGTTCTTGAGATGTTGTGGTTTGTGATGGTTTTGATATTTTGAGAATTAAAAATTTATTCATAGCTTGAAGAAAGATGTTTGAAGGTATAATTAAACTTTAAGGTGTCTTAAAATATGGGGAAAACTGTGGTAAAATTTTTAGGATAAAGTTTGGATTATTTTAGGCCAAGGCGAGCCAAAAAGGAGGTTGAAATAGTCCCCTCAGTCTGGCTGGCCGTGCCAGGGTAGTAGCCTACGAACAAGGCCTATACACAGGGCCTATGTGCAACCTGTGTGGGTAGCCCGCATGTGTGGGTAGGGTTGCCTCTGCTAGCCCTTGGCCAAACTAGGCTAAGTGGCCTAGTCAAGGGTTTTTGGACCCTCGGAGTTCGTTTTTCATTATTTTTGAATTATGAGTTCAATTGAAGTTTAATTTTTGATATATTTTGTAATTTAAGAGGTTAAAGTAAAGCTAAGTATAAGGATTAGGCTAGACTAAATATTTAAAATGGGAAAATGAGCACCTTAATATTTGATTATTAGTTATTGTTGGATTGGTGGTAATGTAAGTAGAAATTTTCAATCTTTTAGAGGTGTGAAGTACCAGACCCCACAAGAGCTTTGTAGACAGTCTCATTGAGTAAAGTAAGTAGAATTTCACCTATATCACTATAATTGTTGTGCATTTAATGTTGTGAATTGATATGTGAAAGTTATGTGCATTGCACTACATGTTGTGATTTCAAATATATACCAGCAAGTAAAGAATTATGAAAAATACTGATAAGCTGTGATGGGACTCTAAGCATCTGGGACGCAATGATGTAAAATTTTTAAGCATCAGGAATGCAACGATTAGGTATTGGGTATGCCATGTGAGATGTTAAGCATCAAGGATGCAATGATTAGGCATCTAAGATGCCATGTGAGAAGTTAAGTGTCTAGGACACCAATGATTTAAGCATCTAGGATATAATACGTCCCCCTCCAGGAAACACTAAACAGTGTACTCTCTATGTTAAGAGTATGAAAGATATAATGAAGAGTAAATGAAATGAAAGGATGATAAAGGGAAAAATTAAAGAGTAAACATATATTAAATTGAGCTCATTCATCCCATTGCTACTCATTCTTTCATAATTTTACTTAATGGGCATTAGCTTACTCATTTTTATGGTGATGCAGATAAGGGTACGTCCCAACACTAGCTCAGAACTAGATGGTTGGTTGACGCGTTCTCGATACTCAAGGCTAAAATATATGGACTAGCTGACTTGTTATTTTGTGGTCTTAATGTATATGTGTTTTTGGTGAGCCAGAGGGATTATACATGGTACACGGTTTAGTCTATTTTTAAGAGATGTATTATATTGTATATATTTGACCAGCCATTTAGTGTCTATTACATATGTTTTGATATCCTCACTAGTTAAAACTTTTTAAAAGTTCATATTTGCCTGTACTTTTATACTTCTTTTGAATGATGTATTAAGGTTAACATATGTAAAAGGTAAGATGTAACACTACTTAATGAAACTAGATGGGTCTTTTAGGATTAGGTTAGGTGGGTGTTATAGTGATGGTATCAAAGCAATGCCTATTTTATATACTGTCCACATAAAAGGTCATGGGATGAGGGAATGTAGCCAATCAGTAAGTTTATGTTTATAGTGCACATTAATATATATTGGTGTTTACATTAAATTCATGCATGTATTGGTCATTTATTGTGATTATATATGAGAAAGGCTGTATCAAATTGCAGGAGGTTAGAATTGTAAGTCAGGATGAGCGTGTTGGGGAAAGTAGTACTTCCAGAGAACAAGATGATAGAAATGCCCATCTCAATAGGCTTGCTAATTTGATGGAGAGATTTTTAGAACAACAAGCCAAGATGCAAGCTGATCAACCTGCTCCACCACCACCACTTCCTACTCATCCTCCTGCTCCCCCACTTGTACCAACAGCAGACACTGTAGGTAAGCATTTTTTGAAATATAAGCTATCAGTGTTTGAGGGTACTAGAGATTCTAAAACTGTAGAGAATGGAATACGCACCATGGAGAGATTGTTTGATTATGCCAAGATATCAGATACTGATAAGGTGTATTGTGCTGTTATGATGTTGAGGGAGGATGCCAGTTATTGGTGGGATACTATGATAGTCATGCATGATTTCAACACCATGACTTGGGAAATTTTAGGGATTTGTTAAAGGAGAAGTTTGTGACATCTAACACCAAATATGAGAGGAGAAGAGAGTTTGCCAATCTCAAACAAGGCTTGATGATAGTAACCGAGTATCGAAGAAAATTTGATGAGCTATCACATTATGCCACCTGAAGATTGATCAGTCTCTTAATGGGCTAATTCCTATGATATGTAAAGATATGGAATTGGCTGATCTTGAAGGAGAAAACTTTACAAAAGCGGCAAATAAAGCACTAACGGTGGATAAAGTAGAAAAGAAAGTGTTTGAGGCCTATAGAAATGCTAGAGAGAAAGAAGACAAGTTTAGGGCAATCAAGGTAGACGGTTCCAGTTTAAGATTCAAGAAAATAGGGGTAGAGGATAGCAACAACAACAACAAGGTCTACCATGGGCTTAGAATGGCCAGAAATGGCAAGGTAATTAGAACTAGAGGTCATAGGACCAAGACAAAAGAAGTAAAGGACCAAAACAGTAGAACCAAGGGACCTCATCCATCAAGGTTAGGAGGACAGAGAACCCCAAATGTGGGAAGTTTCATCGTGGAGAGTGCAAATAGGGGGTATGTTATACTTGTGGTAAGCCAAGACATTATGCCAGGGATTGTCCTTCAGCCTCTGGTGATCAGTAAAAGAAAGTCCCTGCTAGGGTTTTTGCTTTTGCACGAACTAAGGTAGCTACATGTCCATCAATTGTCACAGGTGAGATGCTTATGCATGGAATCATTGCACGTGCATTAATAGATTTAGGTGCCACTCATTCTTTTGAATCCAAAGAGTAATGAGAAGACTTGGTAGACAAGTAGATAAGCTAGAGATGCAAAATAGTGTGACATTACCATATGAGGAGATTATGCAGTCAGGTCAGATATTATGAACTTGTCCAATGGTAATTGATGGAAGAGAATTATTTGTAGATTTAGTGGTACTAAATATGACAGATTATGAGGAAATCTTAAGAATGGATTGGTTGACAAAGTATAATGCATGCATTGATTGTAAAAGGAAGATTGTAGTATTTAGACTATCAGAAGAGGAAGAGTTTTTATTTATTGGCATGGTGGGTGGATTGAGAACTCTAGTGATATTACCTTTAAGAGCTAGAAGGTTGTTGGATAGTGGATGTATGGGGTTTTTGGCTAATGTTTGGACACACAGGCAGGGCAGGTAGCAATAGTAGAAGATGTCCCAATTGTGAATGAGTTTTTGGAGGAATTCCCAAAAAATATACCAGGTTTGCCACTGAGCAAAAAGTTTGAATTTGACGTTAAGTTAATACCTGGTACAACTCCCATATCTAAGACACCCTATAGGATGGCACCAGTTGAGTTAAAAGAATTGAAGGTTTAGTCACAAGAGTTGTTGGAAAAAGGATTTATTCGACTGAGTTTCTCTCCATGGGGTGCACGAGTATTATTTGTGAAAATAAAAGATGGGGCAATAAGGTTATATATTGATTATCAAAAATCAAATAAGGTGACATTGAAGAATTAGTATCGTTTGCCTCGAATTGATGATTTATTTGAATAATTACAGGAAGCCACTGTGTTTTCTTAGATTGATTTATGGTCACATTCCAAAGATTGCCTTTCAAACAAGCTATGTACATTATGAGTTCTTTGTTATGCCATATGGGCTGACCAGTGCTCCAATAGTATTTATGGATTTGATGAATAGGGTATTTAAGGATTTCTTGGACAATTTTGTGATAGTCTTCATTGATGATATCCTAATCTACTCTCGCTCAAGAGAGGAGCATACAAAGCATCTAAGGATTATTCTAAAGACTCTAAAGGAAAAATAGTTATATGCCAAATTTAAGAAATGTGAGTTTTGGTTAAAAAGTGTCGCATTTCTTGGACATTTGGTACCAAAAGATGGGATTTCAATGGATCCTAGTAAGATTGAGGTGGTGACTAATTTTCCTAGAATGACTAATCCTTCAAAGATTCATAGTTTTCTAAGCTTGGCAAGGTACTATAGGAGATTTATTGAGGGATTTTCGAAGATCACCACCCCTCTTACTCAGTTGATAAGAAAAAATGTGCAGTTTAAGTGGTCTGATGCATGTGAACACAGCTTTCAAGAGTTAAAAGATAGGTTGGTTATGGCTTTAATTCTTACTATTCTTGTAAATAATAATGGATTTGTGGTATACAATGATGCCTCTAGGAATAGGTTGGGATGTATATTGATGCAAGATGGGAAAGTTGTAGCTCATGCTTCTCGCCAGTTAAAAGATTATGAAAAGAATTACCCAACTCATGATTTAGAGTTGGAAGCCGTAGTGTTTGCCTTAAAGATATGGAGACATTACTTATATAGCGAAAGGTATGAGATTTATACAGACCATAAGAGTTTAAAGTATCTCTTCACCTAAAAGGAATCGAATATGAGGCAAAGACGATGGTTAGAGTTGATTAAGGATTATGACTGCATTATCAACTAATCATCCTGGTAAAGCTAATGTGGGCGACAGATACTTTAAGTTGCAAGTTCTAAGAGTGTGTGTCAACTATATCATCAATTAGATGCCAATTGCTAGAGATTTGCAGAAATTGGAATTGGAGATAATACCGTATAGGTTAATTGAGAGGTAATATGCAATAACACTACAACCCACACTATTAGAAAGGATTAGGTAGAGACAAAGTTCAAATCCTTTCCTTTGTCGTATAAGAAAAAAGATTGAAGCTGGGAAAAGTAAAAGGTTTTAGATTTCCAGTGATGGAGTGATTAGACTTGAAAATAAGTTTTCTATTCTAAATGATGGAGATCTTCAAAAAGAGATTATGGAGGAAGCTCACAACATGCCTTATTCAATACATCCTGGTACAAGTAAGATGTATAAGGATTTGAAAGCTTTTTATTAGTGGCCAAAGATGAAGAGAGATGTGGTAAAGTTTGTGGGAAAATGTCTTCCATGCCAATAAGTCAAAGGAGAACATCAGAGACCAGCAAGTAAATTGTAGCCTTTAGAGATTCCACAATGGAAATGGGAGGATATTGCATTGGATTTTGTACTAAATCACCTAGAACAAGGAATGGATATGATTCAATTTGGGTGTTCATTGATAGATTAATAAAGTCAGCCCATTTCCTTTCAATTCGCACAACTTACTCTATGGATTAGTATGCTCGATTATATGTGAACAAGATTGTAAGATTGCATGGAGTACCAGTGAACATTGTTTCAAATAGGCGTTCTCAGTTTACTTCCAATTTCTGGAAGAGTTTGCACAAAGCCATGGGGACTAAGTTAACATTTAGTACAGCATTCCATCCCTAAACTGATGGTCAATCAAAGAGGACTATTCAAATTTTGATGGATATGTTGAGGGCCTATGTTCTTGATTTTCAAAAGTCTTGGGATAAGTATCTTCCTTTAGCTTAGTTTGTGTACAATAATAGCTATCAAGCAACTATTGGTATGGCACCTTATAAGGCTTTACATAGTAGAAAATGTAGCTCTTTAGTTCTTTGCAATGATATGAATGAGAAGAAGTATCTTGGTCTTGATTGGGTGCAAGAAACTAAGGACATAATTCAAAAGATTTGCAAAAGAATGTTAGTCGCTCAAAGTAGATAAAAGAGTTATGCAAATGCCAAGAGAAGATATGTGAGTTTCACTATAGGAGACAAGGTCTTCTTAAAGGTTGCACCAATGAAGGGAGTAAAAAGACTTGGGAAAAAGTAAAAATTGAGTCCCAGATACATTGGTCCCTATGATATCGTGGAAAAATTTAGAAAGGTAGCAGACAGATTGGCTTTGCCATCATTACTTGGTTGTGTACATAATGTCTTCCATGTATCCCTGTTGAAAAAGTACGTGCCATGTCCTTCACATGTCCTAAACAGGAAGATGTAGAGCTTAAAGAGGACTTGAATTATGAGGAAAAACTTGTTTAGATTTTGGACAGATAGGAAAAAGAGCTGAGAAATAAAAAGATATCCTTAGTCAAGGTCCTATGGAAGAGTCATTTAGTAGAAGAAGCAACATGAGAATTGGAGGATGAGATAAGAACAAAGTAGCCAGACCTATTTGGCATGTGAAATTTTGAGGATGAAATTTCTATAAGGATGGAAGAGTTGTGATGCCTAGAATTCTTGCATACTCATTGGCCAATGCATTACATGATTTTATGATGATACGCATATAATTTATACGTTGATTATTCATTTAAAATGCATCATCATATTGATAGTGTGCATTAAATATTATATTATGTATAATGTATTGTAACATGGCAAGTTTTTCGAAGGCGGATCGGTAAGTGTTATGATGGAAAGGAAATTGTAATAATGATATTCAGAGATTACAATGGAATTAGTGGATAAAGGAGCTCAATTATGCCTTTAAGGTACAAAATTGGGAGAAAACGGTCACTTTTGACTTAACGAGAGTTTTAGTATAAGTTTTGTTAACAAAAAGGATCCATTAATGATGTGAGATCTCTTATGATAATGATGTATAGTTATGAAAACAATAGTGAGTGGTGGACATCAGTTTCACACACGTTTCTTGGTAAGAATGCTCTAGAAAACCCTAAATTACAAAATTTTTGATGTTTAGATTTTTGAGTCATGATTAGGTTATTTGTCGAGTAGTAAGTGGCTTGAGAATTTATTATTCCATTTTGATAATTTAAGGTTCTAGAGGAGTAGATAAAGTTTTGATAACAAATGTTTAAGAACTCAAAGATGGAGTTTGTAGTGTACCAAAATTTTGGTGAAAGTATATGCACCCAATTTGGTAGGAAGAATGATTAGCCATAACCTAATTTGTACTTGAGCTTTTGTATGAATGTT
>CAMOHE010041022.1:0-34296 GCA_946598075.1 Artocarpus hirsutus | reverse complement strand
TGAGGAAGAGCTGTATGTGTGAGCCCACACTCACTCTGATCGTGGATAGAGAATAGCAAAGAAGACCAGTTGGTTGAGGCTCTTCTGGAACGTTACTTCTCTACACAGATTTCAGGAGCTTTTCAACGAATACAAGGTCAGTAAGATTAGATTAATTTATACATATAGCATGTCAAACTTGTGTTTTAAAAAATACTCTGATTTAAAATTTTTAAAATTCCACTGCGTATTATTTTTCCAACAATTGGTATCAGAGCCATGGTTTTTACATAAATTTGCGAGTTTGTGATCATGCTATAAGTATAAATTATATGATCTTAATCTCTCCTACGCTTGAATTTAATTTTATAGAGAGTTGACACTCTAGGTTTCTATATAATATTATATGTTGTCATGGATTATGTGGTGAATGTCTATTAATTAATTATGATTGATTAAATTATTATTTAATTAATTATTAATTAATAAATTTATACCGGTTACGGTTCCTTAGAGGTTAGAACTTGTACCTAGGTTTTTCATATAATTAGATGGCGGACTATCATCTCCGTCTAGGAATTATTGTTCAATTTTAAATTTGTAAAAATTTTGTAATTAAATAATCATTCGAAGAAGACGGACCTAGAAGAAAACATGTTTTCACACAAATACATTAAAATGCTAATTATCACACAAATGCTATAATTAAGAGATTTAATGAGAATTGTTAATATAAAATGATTGATTTTAGCTTTAAGAAATGTGTATTTTTACAATCTCATCGCACCTTCCAACCAACTTATTGCTAGTCTCAAGAAATTAAGGTGATAAAACATGAAAATAGGGCAAATGATTGATTTCAAGAGTATGTCTCATATTTAAGATAGATTTTCCCGTGTGTTATTCTATCACTAATTATTGCATACAAACTAGATAAATTTACACTAATATACGCTAATTTATTTTAACAAAATCTTATAAATTTGTTTTTTATTCCTCTCTCCACTAATGTAAAATAACAAGAAATTAAGGATCATTAGGACTTTATTCAAGTTGTAATGTAAGGCCAGGGTAAAAAAATAAGATGGAGGATAAATTTGAAGCTTGATTCACCTATATGATACTTACATTATTCTCGGATCCTTGAAATGTACAAATTATTTCCCTCGGATCCTTGAAATGTACAAATTATTTCCCAAGTAGCAAATCTAGACTTGGAGTAAACTTTCATCCGTCATCCACTTTTAATCTTTTCTTTTTTTACTTTTCTTTTTTTATCTTTTTCTTATTATTTTTTTATTTTTTATTTACAGGCATATAGAATAAACAAACTTGCTTTTATAACCCTTTTCATCCTCCCTTAACATTAGCATAACCGAAAATGCATCTAACCAATGATATGCCTTATAAGTAAAAGGCAAAAAGAAAGGATATGAAATTATTAAAAAGGCTAAGCTAAAAAGTTGTGGGTGATAAAGGAAAATAAAACATTAAGTGCAACGTAGTAACCTGGGATATAAAATGTATTCAGGTAAGCTTGAAAGGCTAAAACAATTCAAAGATGGCCTAAATTATGTGCTTAACATAATATTTCTAGGATTTGGCCTTGAGAGGAATTCAACGTATTATAAAATTTTATAAAAAGAAACTAGATTATATTAATATAAACAGTCTCTAAATTAGTATAACAAATCAAAGTTTAAGATTAAGTGCTCAAATTTTGAGAGAAATTGAATCTAAATATGAGGCTAACATAGAAATTAGCATTAGCTTAAACAATAACTGAATCTTATATAACAAGCCATGATACAACCATGTTTCTTCAAGAAAATAAAGGCAAAGAAAACAAATATTTGCAAAACATTTTCTTAGGTTTTCAAAAAATTTTTTTTTTAAAGATTTTTTCAATTTTGTTTTTTTAGATGCAGATGTTTAAAACTCAACAAAATGAAATATGTTACAAATATAATTAGGATAATTCTCAAGAATGCTAAAGACTCTATAACTTAGCTATTCTAAACATGCATGCATGCACGCAACATGGAGTGCAAAAGCATAAATGAAAATATATAAAAGATGACATTCTTAAACCAAATCAAGATGCATCTCAAGACTAACTCCTTCACTCTGCCATCTCGATACTAAAACAAGAATCTTAACAGTTTTACAAACAGCACACTATTTTTTCTTTTTTTAATTTTTCAATTTTTTGGGCTTTTTCTTTATTTAGTTTTTTTATATGCTTAGTTTTAGAACAAGTCTAATTTTAGACACACAACAATAGACTCAAACTTGAAAACTTTGGCATAAATTTGAAAAATTTAGACACATTGTCTCCCTAAGCCTAAATTGAACATTGTCCTCAATGTTTAACAAGATTAATTAAAAAGAGCAACAATATATATACAAGAGCGGTTGTTCAAAACACACAAAGAAAACATAAACATGTTGTAAGTAAAACTAAAAGATTAAGGAGTTTAGAAAGAAAGATCCAAATCTTGTTTGCCCTTCTCACTAAGCTTTGACGTTGTAGTGTCTGCCTTAGGAGTGATAATTTATATTTTCTCGAGCAATTCCTTAATGGTAGGTCTAGAGATAAAAATTTTTCTTCCTAACCCTACAAGAAAGTTCTATTCCACAACATTATATAGAAAACATAAAAAACTATCAAAGAAACTATTAACATTAAGCATAACCTGTCATTTATTAAGAATACCTAACTGATTCCACCTAGCTATGACAAACATTTCTTATAGAATTTCTAAACCTCCGAGTAAAACAATGAAAGCCTCTAAGTGATAAATCATTTTTTAAATGCTCAAGGATATTTTTGACTATTTTTTTGTTTCCTATGATTTCACCACAAAGATATCTTGAATAAGAAAATGAGGGATAATACCTAGGACTCCTCTTACTTTGGCTTCGACTACGATAGTTCCCATTAAACATAGACTACCCCTTCCATACATAAGGTTCATCTTTTTCTTAGCCAAGACTTGCCTTAAATGGAATATTACTTTTAAATAATCAATACCCTTTCTTGAATTTGAACTATAAAACATATATATGTTTTTGAAATTCAAAGATGACTGGGAAGAGGACACCATAATGGTTTCTAAGAAACTAAGTCTCCCTATTTTTTAGAATTTTATGTTTTTTTATGAGTTGAAATCTTTTTACACTGCTCTAAGTAAAACTCTTACGTCGAATGAGATATAGTACCTGACTGAGTGTGATTGAAGACAAATGGCAGGTAAAGACAGATGAAAATGGATGAAGATAAATGTGACACACCTTTAGAACTTTTGAAATTTTTTACCAGCCAAGAACTATTCAACTTTTAAAAGTTACATTACTGTACAACTTTTAACAAATGAGATAAAACTAAAACATATACGACACGCCAAATACCAACTGAATCATACATCTAAAAGATAATATAAAATATATTAGAAGCAAATAGGAAAAACACAATAATTAAACAAAAAATTACTTTAACAATCACAAAAACAAAAATCCTTTTTTATTTTATGTCTTTTTAATTTTTTCTAATGAAAATTTATTTGAGAATGAATAAAAAACTCTTGTCCATAAAAATGGGTCTTTAGAAAATCTGTTACTCAGTTATTTAGATGATTTTTCACTAAAACCAAGTCCATATCCCAAATAACTTTTCAATAATTTTTTTTTAAGAAAGCAAAAGAAAAACAAAAGCTAAAAATACGTTACAACTTTTGCTTAAAACCAGACTAACCAAGTTACTGTTTACCTTTTAACATTCCTGCCAATTGAATAATTGCATCTTTTAAAATTAGATTCTTTAGAGGTTCTCTTTCTACATGATACTGAGGCCAAAGTTTACAAACGGCTCCTTGAACATAACCATCAGGTGTTGGAAAAATAGTATGTAGCATAATTTTAAAATTTTTTATATTAGAGTATTTTCCAAGACACAAGTTTGACACACTATATGCAAAAATTAACTAAATCTTACTAACCTTGTAAATACAACAAAGTTCCTGTAGCTTGTGAAGAGATGTGCTATCCAAAAGGGCTTCAACCAACTAGCCTTCTTTACTATTCTCTATCCACGACTGGTGTGTGTGTAGGCACACTCATACAGCTCTTCTACCAGGTGATTCTCCTTCCAACCAATTAAGAAAAACCCAAAGCTAGTGTTCGTGGTTTGTGAACAAGAGCTCTTAGGGAGTTTCAGAGTCTCACCAGTAGAGTCTTACTCTTAATCTCTCAATTGATCTAAATAACAATGAGTCTCACTCCCCTTTATATAGAGGTTGGGCCTAGGTGTCAGTCCTTATCAGATAAGGACTTAAAAATTTGAATCAGAATCAAATTAGAAACAATATTTAATAGAATGCATATAGAAACGCGTGATTTACTTAACGCTCTGTTGGTAGGCCGAATTGGTAGATCAGCTTGTTGAATATGCTTCATCAGCAGGCCGAACTTAAAGACTGGCCTGTCAAACTTACAATAAATGATCCATGCGAATCTTTATTTTCCACCCTAGATTCTTGGGATAGAGCCTTAGTTTTAATTCAAATAACCCAATAAAGAAGTTATCTGATTAAAACAGTCATATCTAGATAATCTCTAGGAAAATAAATTCCTAATAATACAACAAGTTTATCTTGAATCAATTCCAAAATTAATCCAACTGATAAATAGACATGAATTATCCAATCCTAATAATTCAACAAGTTTATCTTGAATTAATTTTAATAAAATTAATTCAACCGATAAATAGACATGAATTATTTGATTCTATCGAATTTTCAGCCGATTTGATAGTATGACACAACTCACCAATTATTGAAAAAGCACACCACATTATTACAGGATTTTTACAAACTAGCAAAAAGGACCTGATGCATCTATATAGTTCAAGCTCTCGATAATTATGAAACCCAATATCCCATATATATATTTCACAATTATCAGCTCTAACACTACTCCACTAAAAGCTCAAAGCTGCACTCTTGAACTATATAGAATTTTGAAACACGTATAGCTAAATCTCTGTGACATAGATAATGTATCGTATCCCTATAGCATTATCCATAATTGGCTTAAAGACAAGTTCTGTCTTATCATCCTGATTATTTTTATTTTACGTTCCACTATCTCACCACCAAAAAACTTACCATCTAAAGACGGTATATAATTCAGTTACACCTATGTATCTAAACGGTTAAGCACTCCAGTTTTGCAATTACAGGATAACGCATACAAGAGGATATCAACTACTTTTAAAGATGAGCTATGGATTCCATATCTATAAATAACAGGTCTATGCTATCAAGATTCGTGCCTCCAACGTACCAAATATGTGACCACTATTAAAATGTAGATGTCACCCTTTGGTACATCAAAAGACACAAGTCAAGACAACGGGCTCATTGTTCATCTCAGGATTAAGATACAATACATATGATTATCTAAAGTGAATCAATTTGTCGAGATAGAATTTAATCCAAATCAATTCACTTTATGCCCTAATCCAACACATCGACACCTATGATAATGTGGCAATGTTTCTATCCATAAAGTCCACCTCCAATGGTTAAGACAAACCATTTCCTGTTAAGGATATCGACAACATAACAATCTTTGTATGAATAAATCACCCAACTTTATTCCCTCGATTGTGGATCTTATGATTTAGACCGTCACCTTAAGAATCTTGTCTTCTGCATAATCTGTCCATGATATGTCCAATTCTTAAAGGTTTAGATTAACAATCTTAGACTCTTGTTCGCATAACATACATTCAACAAATATGAACATAAAGAGGACAAGATTTGGTATGTATAAATAACAAATAAATTCTTTATTGATAAAAATTTCTCCAAAAACATATTACATTTTTACTTCTTAGGGCATACCTGTCCAACATTAGGATGGTCTAAAAGAGTCTTGAAGATAATCTAAGTTTTCTTTAGAAAGCCTATATTTACAAAAAAGTATTTTATCTTCCCTATTTACAAATGTAAGACCTTTTGTCTTGCACCTTCACTTACAATTTTGACGAGAACACTTAAGGCAATCTGAAGATATAGCTCAAGCTCTTCTTTTCTTAGTACAATGACTTATACCTATCCTAGGTAGACCTTTATTTGTGACATCACTAGGATGAATAAAGCCTTCTATATACATTTTTACATGAGTTGGAAGTTTAAAATGAGAAAGTACCCAAAGACGAGTGATTCAAACTTTGTACTTCTACCTAATTTCTTTTTGAGAAAGGAAAGGAAAGTATTTCTTCTAGTGATCAGATTTAAGATCTATGAAAAGAGAGAAAAAAAGATTCTTCAGAGTGAATTGAGAGATTTGAAAGAAATTTGAGTGCTTTGAGTAAATATGAGAGCTTTTAAGAGAGTATTGAGAAGATTTAGTAGGATTAAGAAAGAAAAGACTAAGAATTTGAAGGAAAACTATTTAAAGATCAAAGAACTTGGAAGGTTTTCTAGAAATTTTTGGGGAAAAACTATGAAAATCTAGAGAGCAGGTAGATAGAAAACGAGAGTTTAAAGAGAAAGAAAATTTTAGACAGAGAAAAAGCAGAGAATTTTGGACTTGGATGTACAGTAAACGATCTTATAAACAAAGAATGTGTACTATTTAGACATAGGTGAAACTATTCTAACACATGTGAGAGGTTACTTTGGCTGGCTGGATAGTAATTGAGCTAAAAAACAACAACATTCATTTACCAAAAGAAGAAAATATTTTTGTGATTTTAAAATTTTTTTAATTTTTTTGTGTTTTTTAAGAAAAATTCACTTTAATCATTTCACTAAAATGTGTTTCTAGAGGCCGTTGATGCAAAGCACAAACTAATTAAACTTCATTATATCCTCTATGACCTCAGCCATTTTAAATGAATTTTTAGGAAATTACTCATATGAAATTATTACGTTACAAAAGAAATGGTAAAGAGTCATCAAAAACAATTTTCTCCTATAAAAAGTGTCAAAGGATACCACATATGGGTTCTATGTGATCGTGCCCTCAAGATTGACAAAATGAAAAACATTTGATTTTGTGTGACTTGTATTGATTCATAGTCTTGGTTAGTCTATAAGAATAATGCTAGAGATAGTGGAGGAGGTGGAGGCCACATAGGATCATGGTAATAATAGTTTTTGGTGAATTCTATTGGCAACTGAGGTTGAAAACCTAGGACTAATGGTGATGATTTTTCATTTCCAATGACTAGGTCTTTTTTCTCTTCTTTTATTAAACATTCTTTTTCTAACATCTCTAAGAATTTCACTCCTAAACTAGGTTCCTAAAAAAAAGTGGGTTCTAAATTTTCTTCATTTTCCAACATACTCTTCACTGTTCTGAAATATTCTCTTAGGATTTCCAAACTTTCCCTATTTGAGGAATCTTATGAATTTTATAGTTGATGGTTGATTCGAGAATTTCATATTAAGTGTCTATCCAAGGTTCTAAAAAAGTTGAATTGTCTAATTCCTAGACCAAAATTTGTTTTAGAATTATTCAATCTTCAATAATCATACTTTATCATATCTTCCAACATATAATAGGCTTTGTCTATATGTAAATGGTAAAAAGCTATCGATCTATCTCTTCTTTCTACCCAATTTCTAGTTTCATGACTTAACCCATCTAGAAAAATTCCTAACTAATAATCCCAAGAAAAACCATGGTAAGAAAACCGATCTAGCAAATTCTTAAATCTCCACTAAGCAATATAAAGTGGTTCCAAGTGTTGCTGAGAAAAATTTGCAATGACTTCTCTATGAATTTCTTAAAACATTTTTAATTTTTAATTTTTTTAGACACATAAAACCAAACAAACATAAAAAGAAAAACAAGCAAAGCTTAATTTACCCAAATAGTAGCTCGACACTAACATCCAATCGACATGAACAATAACTTTTTTGGCTTTTTTACTTTTTTGGCTATTTTTAGCACCTATAAAACAAAGAAATATCATTAGGATCGAGCGGTGTAACCGTCCATTTAAGATAAAAAGGAAATAAAAAATACAAAAAAGTAAAAAGTTAGAAGTTAGATTAGATAATTAGAAATTTAGAAGTGCTGGAAATCTAAATGTTAGTGTAGGAAAAATAGTATGCAACAGAATTTTAAAAATTTTATATCAAAGTATTTTCCAAAACACAAGTTTGACACACTATATGCATAAATTAACCAGACCTTACTAACCTCTGAATGTCGAAGAACTCTTGTAATCCGTGAAGAGAAGTAATGTTCTAGAAGAGCCTCAACCAACTGGTCTTCTTTGCTACTCTCTATCCACAATCGGAGTGAGTGTAGGCTAACAAGTACAGCTTTTCCACCAGGTGACTCCCCTTCCAACCAATTGAGAACCCAAAGCTAGCGTTCGTGATTTATGAACAAGAGTTCTCAAGGAGTTTTAGAATCTCACCAGCCGAATTTCACTTTTAATCTCTCAACTGATCTAAATAATAGTAAGACTTACTGCCTTTTTATAGAGGTTGGGTCCAAGAGTCAGTCCTTATTAGATAATGCCTCAAAATTTGAATCAAAATTAAATTCGGATCAATATCTGATGAAATCTACTAGAAAACATGTGATCTTTTTATCATACGATCGGCATGCCGATCTGTCCAATCGACATGCCAAACTTGCCTCATCAGCAGGCCGAACCTGAGGATCGGCATGCCAAACTGTTGATAAAAATCTTAGCGAATCTTTTATTTTCTACTAGAGATTCTATAGGATAAAGTCATTGTTTAATTTAAATCACCCAATAGAGAAGTTATCTAATTAAAACAACTTTATCTAGATAATCTCTACGAAAATAAATGAATCCCTAATAATTTAACAAGTTTATCTTGAATTAATTCAAAACTAATCCAACCGATAAACAGATATGAATTATCTGATCTTGATAATTCAATAAGTTTATCTTGAATTAATTTTGTCACAAAATTAATTTAACCGATAAACAGACATGAATTATTGATTCTTTAGAATTTCAACCAATCTAATAAATCAGACATAAGTCACAAATTATTGAAAAAACACGCTGTATTGTTATAGGATTTTGTGAGCTAGCAAAGGGGACCAAATGGACCTATATAGTTCAAGCTCCTGATAATTATGAAACCCAATATCCCAAATATACATTTCATAATTATCAACTCCAACGCTACTCCACTAAAAGCTTGGAGCTATAATCCCAAACTATATAGAACTATGAAGCCAATGTAGCTAAGTCTCTATGACATTTCAAAGTGTATCGTATCCCTATAAGATTATCCATAATCGGCTTAAGGACGAGTTCTATCTTACCTTCCCGATTATTTTTATCTTATGTTCTATTATCTTACCATCGAAAAACTTACCATCCAAAGATAGTATACTAATAGATTACACTTATGTATCAAATGGTTGAGCGCTCCAGTTTTTTAATTATAGGATAACGCATATAAAAGGATTTTACTACTCCTAAAGAGGAGCTATGGATTCCATATCTATGGATAATAGGTCTACGCTATTAAGAGTCATACCTCTAATGTACCGACATACATATCACTATTAAAATATAGGTGTCACCCTTTGGTCAATCACAAGACACAAGTCCATACAATAGGCCAACTATTCATCTCAAGATTAAGATACAATACAAATGATTTTCTAAAGTGAATTGATTTGCTGAGACAGAATTATTAATCCAATTCAATTCACTTTATGTCCCGATCCAACACATTATCACCTACGACAACGTGCTAATATTTCTATTCATGGAGTCGACCTCCGATGGTCAAGACAAACCATCTCCTAGTAGGGATATAGACAACATAACAATCTTTACGTGAATAAAGTGCCCAACTTTATTCTCTCGATTGCGGATCTTATGATTTAGACCATTACCTTAAGAATCGTGTCTTCTGCATAATCTATCCATCATATGCCCAATTCTTAAAGGTTTAGACCGATAGTCTCAGACTATTGTTTGCTTAACATACATTCAACAAATATGAATGTAAAGAGAACAAGATTTGGTTTATAAATAATAGATAAATTATTTATTGATAAAAATGTCTCCAAAAACATATTACATTTTTACTCCTTAGGGCATACACCTCTAACAATCTCCCACTTACACTAAGTGAGTAAATATGACAAAGGTTGCATCCCCATAGCTTCCACATGTCTTTTGAAGACTCTCCCAGTAAGTGTCTTCGTAAATGGATCAGCTAAATTGTCCTCTAACGTGATTTTACACACCGTGACATGCCCACCGTTGACGAAGTCCTTTATCACATGATACTTCCAATCATTATGCTTACTCTTCTTGTGAAATCTTGGTTCCTTGGCATTAGCTACCGTTGCACTGTTATCACAATATAGTGATTTTGCCTTATTCATACTTGCAACTACCTCAAGATCCTCAAGAAACTTGTGGAGCCACACTGCTTCTTTTGAAGCATCACTAGCTGCCACATACTCGGCCACCATCGTTGAATCCAAAGTGTAATCTTGCTTCACACTTCTCCAACTGACGGCACCACTTCCTAGAGTAAACACAAACCCCGAAGTCGATCTTCTAGATTCCAAACAGGATTGAAAATCTGAGTCAATATATCCTAGAGGAGTTAAGTCCTCTCCCGAATATACAAGCATATACCCTTGAGTCCTTCTCAGGTACTTGAAAATATGCTTAACCGCAACCTAGTGGTTTACTCCCAGATCCGCCTAAAATCGACTTACAATCCCAAATGCATAGCAAATATCTGATCGTGTGCATAGCATGGCATACACGAGACTACCCACTGCCAAAGCATAAGGGCACCTTCTTCATGTATTCTCTTTCTTCCTAAGACTTTACAGAGTCTTTATTAGAAAGAGTAATTCTAGACCTAAATGGTTGTCCACCTTTCTTGGAATCCTACATTGCAAAGCTCTTGAGAATTTTATCTATATAGCCGACCTAGGACAAAGCTATGGATTCCATATCCATGAATAACAGGTCTACACTCTCAAGAGTCATGCCTCTAACGTACTGGCATGCATACTACTATTAAAATGTGGGTGTCATCATTTGGTACATCAAAAGACATAAGTCCAGACAACAGCCCTTGTATTCATCTCAAGATTAAGATACAATACAAATGATTTTCTAAAGTGAATCGATTTGCCGAGACAAAATTATTAATCCAAATTAATTCATTTTATGTCCCGATCCAATATATCGTCACCTATGACAACGTGTCAATGTTTCTATTCATGGAGTCGACCTCCGATGGTCAAGACAAACCATCTCCCAATAGGGATATAGACAACATAACAATCTTTACATGAATAAAGCACCCAAATTTATTCTCTCGATTGTAGAACTTATGATTTAGACCATCACCTTAAGAATCGTGTCTTTCGCATAATCTGTTCATCATATGCCTAATTCTTAAAGGTTTAGACCGACAGTCTTAGACTATTGTTTGCTTAACATACATTCAACAAATATGAACGTAAAGAGGACAAGATTTGGTATATAAATAATAAATGAATTCTTTATTCATAAAAATGTCTCTATAAACATATCACATTTTTACTCTTTAGGCCATACACGTCTAACAATTAGTTGTTTGAAAAAAAATAAAGTACAAAAAAATATGTTGCAAAAATATATATATATAATACGGTAGATTATCTAGCCATATATATATATAATATACTAATATATTGTCCTTACATCTGTTTATTCCCCAGTAACGGTGCCAAAAACTTGTTCGAGTCTAAAAGTGTAAGTCTAATATAACCTCAAGTATAAGGTTGTCTATGTAATAAAACTCGATCAATCCAAGGTCAATCTCATAAGGAAAAGATATTACAAAGGTCCAATATTTCAGTTATGTTAATTTCAGCTAAAAATTTTAAGGATTAAAGTTAATTATTTACAATTTATTTACAATATTTATACTTTTTTTACTATTTCCATTTTTAGATTTTTTTGTGATTTTTGGAAATTCAACAACAAGAAAGATGACTTAAATTAGAATAGTAAATAGAAATTTAATAATAAGTGCAATTTAGTTGGGAAGCAACAACAATTTTAACATCACTAAGGATTAAAAGTTCTATTGTAGCAATTAATTTAAATATGTTTTAGTTTTTCTGTAATTTTTTATTAAAACAATTTAAGCATGCAATATACCTTTTTTTGTCTACATAAATTAAGAGTTACCAAGTATTTAATATGTCTACACATGTCTATAATACATCAAAAACTCATTTTTATTAAATACTTATAAATCTAAAATTAACTAAATAAAATTACCAATAAAATTTATAGTTAAGCATTTACCATGTCGTTTTTGGTCTACAAACAATCAAAGTATTTGTAAACATTACCCGTGGCAGCTTATGTCTACGATAAATCAAAACTCAATTTTGCAAGAGTTTAAGCTAACTTAACATGAAAATCATAATTTTTCTATAAATGATTTTGACATTATAACAACTTAGAAACATTGAAAGACTAAAAATGTTTACCTTAATTTTGCTAAAATTTTCCCCTCTCTCCTCAGCAAAAAGGAAATTTAGAGAGACATATTGAAGGTAAAAAAACACACATAATTTTACCAAGCATAAATATTTTACAACATAAACTAGGAATATTTTGCAAAAACATAAAACTAGAAACTAAAAAACTAAAACTAAACTTAGAACTATAGTTTTACAAGAGGAAAGAAATTTTTCACAAGGAGAAAGATGAAGATCACAAGCCATGGGGGGTATTTATGTAACACCCACCGATTTTCATGTAACAATTTATCACAAATGTGTAACGACATTAAGTTATCATTTTATGATATGTGTTATGATTTATGGTGCTAACCATTTTAATTAAGTGTTATGACAGGTGACGATCACGTGGAATTGATGTGCTCAAAGTGTTTATGTTATTAATGTTATATGTTTAATCATAATTTTGTGATAATTTAATATTTTGATGGTATGTTAGGGCAGATCGGTAGGCCGGACTATTTAGTTCGACAGGCCAAAATGACCCCCTCGGAACGACAGGCCAATGGTGTATCATCGGCAGGCCGAACTTTAGGAATCGACAGGCCGAAGTGGGACATCGGCAAGCTAATGACAGCTGACGAGCAGTCAACAAAAAAAAAAATCTCTCCAAATTTTGTGATTGAGATGATAATTATGTGATTGGATGATTTATTTTGATTAATTGACATATTTTTGGAATGATTTCTTTAATTTTGGTAAAGAAGCAATTGACTTTTGATTGATTTAATTAATTGATATGGTTTCCTAATTTGAAAGGGGTAATATTTGGTAATTGATCAATTCTTGGAAACCTTGACTTTTTCTCCCTCAATTGTCTCCATTATTCCACGAGAAAAGCAACAATTTCTTCAAATTTTCTGCTGCCAAATTAGAGAGTTCTAACCTCTCATGACATTCTCGTCATTCACGTAAACTTCTCTATTGCATTTTCTTTCACAGAAACCTTCTTAGTGTTCTTTTTCTCTCCTTTCTTCTCCATGATTTCTTCCTCTTCTCTCCTCTATTTTCTTGCAAATACTTAATAGAAATATTGTAATTTTGTTGGGAAAATTTTGAAGGAAGCTTAAGAAGAATCCGTTTCAAGGTATGAAATCAATTTCGGTATTTTTGAAACGTATTTTCTCCTGTAATGCGATTGTCATATCTTTCTCTAAAATTTTTTTTTTGCTCTGAATTTTTAATATGTTATTCATGTATATATTATGTGTTAATCCTCAAAATTTCACCTCAATTAGATTTTTCTATCATTAGTTATGAATTTTCTTCTCTCTGTCACTCACTGCTGATTTATGCTAAACAGTAATGTTGAATTGTCTCTATGTTCCGACCCTTATATCTTTGCCTACAAATTTCCGTTTGCTCTGAAATTTTAATATGATTTTCATGAATATGCTATGTGATGTTGTTCCAAATTTCGTGCCATTTGGTGTTATGTAGTCTAATATATTAAATAATCATGCTCTGCACCTCATAATAAATGGTTGCTGATTGTTTATGTTGCATAAAAATGTCGTTTTTGTTCATAATGCAAATTAAAGTTATTTTCTAAAAAATTTGGGGAATATGTTTATATATATGTTAAGCTTTAGACTGAAAATTTTGGTGATAATTTTATTAATATTTTATGTGTTATAGAATTTTTATTGTAACTAGGTTTTTGGGACTGTTTTATCCATGAAATTGAGAGATTGTTATTAGATGAAGCTTGTATGACTTAATGATTTTTATTTAGTGATGTGAAATTTTGTAGTCTGTTATTATATATTATTGACTTGTAACATGAATTTTAGGGTCAAAATAATTTTACTTTAATTATTGAAAAATGATAAATGCATGGAACTCACTGCTTACACATAGGATGTTATTTTTGGTCTCTGCCTTCTAAAGCATGATTTGAATTGTGTTGAATTTATTTGAAGCTAATTTTTGGGTATGTTGTAATTCTATATGTCTATTATACGTGGTATTTTTATGGAATTATTTTAGAATGTAGATAATTTATTATAAGAATGCAAGTGTGGACTGCTCACTGTTTTGTTATTGCTCACAGTTTTGGAAGTGAACGTTATATGACTTATTTTAAATAATAAATGGAATTTTTATGACTAATGAAAAATCATGGTAATATGTATATATGTTAACTTTGTTCTTGCAAAATTTGGTGCTCTAATTATGTGTGTATGTTAAGTTATTAAATTTTTAATTCTGAAAGGTCAGAAATGTAATTGTGTTGATAGTTTTATTTAAATGTTTTAAAGTTAATGAAATATGTTGTAAATGTAAGTTTTAAGAAATGAATGTGTATGTGATGTTATATGAAAATGGATGATAAGTTGTAATGATTAATTCATTCAAAATAAAGGTTAATTGCCATTTTATGAATGTATGACAAGAACACAATAAGAAGTGAGCATATCGAGACCGCGGCATCGTCACCTACAAGTTAAGGTTAAGTAAGCTTATTGAGGTAAGTACATTCTCACCTACAACATGATATGTTTATGAAAAGTATGTGTTTACGAAAAGTATGAGTTTATAAAAAGTATGAGTTTATGAAAGGTTTAAAATACATGTTCATGATGGTTTTATGATGTTTTCTTATGATGATTTTACATGAAGTATTATTATGAAAGTTTATGCATGTTTTGATAATAACGTTTTTCAAAGCATGAAAGTATAAATATGTATATATGTATCACCTAAATAAGTGTTGCACACCCAATAATATGTTAAGTTATGATATGATATGATATGATATGTGTCTTGTTTGGTTTGGGATTAGCTACCCCTCTCCTCTCATGACGGCATGCCTATGATGATGATGTTATGGTGCAACACTTGAGCCCTTAAGATAAAATAAATAAAGTTTTAATATGGACAATGTAATAAAAGATATGTTCCTATGAAAATGTGCCTGTGCACTATTATGATGATGATAATGATAATGATGATGATGTTCATAAAATGTTTTAAGTTTTGAGATTTACAAATGTACTTACTAAGCATTTGCTTATTTAAGTTTATATCATGCTACAGATAAGGGTAAGAGACTTATAGATTAGGTGGAGGACACTGACGGGCATGTGAGCTAAGCAAGATGAATTGCAAATGGAAGAATGCCAAAGAAAGAGAATTTAATGAAATAAACCATGATTTACAATTCTGAGTATGCTTATTATTTTTGAGTTTTAAGGAGTTGAATTATGCTTTATAATTTTGAGTATATTTATTAGATGGACTTTTAAGTTTTGAACTAGAACACTTTAACTTTATTATTTCATAAATTTTCTTCCACATTTGATACTTTAAAACTTGTTTTAAAACAATTTTTTTTTTAACAGTTCGGCCTGCTGACCGTTACTGGTCAGACTGTAGAAGAGTTTAATTAGCCTGTTGATTGCCAAGCATTGGCCTACCGATTCTATTGATTTTAAAAACCTCATTTTGTAAAGCCTCAGGCGGCCTACCGGTCGAGTTTGGCTTACCAAAATCTAAAGTTCGGCCTGCAGAACTGTGTATATGGATTTTAAAGATGTTTTTAAAAGTTTATTCAGTTCACTTTGATAATGATAAACTATTTAATGGGTGTTTATAATTGAGCAATATAAGTTATACATTAATGTATATATATAAATATAAAAAAAAAACGCATGGATCCTAGGTTATGTTTTCAAATTACCTTTTTAATTAAATAGTTTATCTTATAAATAAAAACATTACGAAATGAAAGTAACGACATCTGTGACGTCCGTAAAGGAGGCGTTACATTACATAGGTGAAGAGGAGATACTGTTTGTAAGATTTTTTTTTTACTTTTTCTCATTTATTTTTAATTATTTTTATTATTTTATTGGGGTATTTTTAGGTTGAATATGAGTAGGACAGTAATTTAGGATTATTTTGGGATTTTTTGAATAATTTTTTGTCATCCCATATTAGATTCAAGCCTGATTTTTTTTATTTTTTTCTTTTCTTCTCCATGGCTAAATTAGGCCTGAGAATGCTGATTATTCTCTATAAACTAATGGAGCGTGGAATACCAAAGCACGGTCGAGACGTGTTGAAAACTATGGACCGCGCTTGCTTGAACCCTGTGGATAGCTCGAATGAGGGCGTTGGATGGAGGCACAATGGACCGTTGGATTAGTCTTACATATGCTAATCGAATAGCTTAAAAGGTAGGCGCATGTGGAACGCACTGTAGAAAATTCCATGGGGGCTTAGACATGCGAACGGCCTAGATACATTGGGCGGTTTTGATCCGGTGGCTAACAGAGCGTCACGTGGCACTTCTTTATTTTTTTTCTTTTTTATTTTTCATCCATTTAAGTTTTGTTTTTGTCTATTTTCGCATCATTTTGCTTTGTTTTCCTTACAGATTGCAAATCTAAAGTAAAACAAATAAAAAAAATTAATTATTTTACAAACATAATCAATAATTTAAAAATATATATTTTACAATAAAACACATAAAAATTTCTAAAAATAGATAAACACTTCTAAAATTAACAAACCTTATCAAATATATTACTTAAGACTCCAGAATATTTTTAGAATTTACTAAAAATATAATAGAACATACTTACAAACTCAAACTTATTTACGGGCACATTAAGACTCAAAATAAAATCACAAAACATTATTTTTACCGTTTTGATTATTTGTAAGCCAATTAATTATAAAATACATAAATATGGTTCTAAAAATTACTAAAAATATTAATAAACATAAAAACATACCAAAATACATATTTTTAAACATATTTTTACACAAACACACTAAAATGGTAAGTGCCACACATATGCTATAATGAAAGGATTTAATGAGAAATGTTAATACAAGATGATTGGTTTTAGCTTTAAAAAAATATGCATTTTTATAGTCTCATTAGGATCTTTTAACACATGCATGCTATCTTTTCATCTATTAGGAAAATTAATATTTTATAAATAGCTAGTTTTATTAGTGGCTTGAATTGATTTGTATCAAATTTCAATATAGGAAATCTTTTGATTTTGGAAAAAAAACCCCTTCTATGATTGATATCTCATTTTGGAGCTCTATCTTCGATGCATATTAAGAGAAATTAATATTTATATACAATTATCTTTAATAGTTTGAATTTATTTGTATCAATTTTTAATTTAGAAAATCTTTTGATTTGGAAGATTTTTTTAAGTCTTTGGTAGTCATAATCAGCTCAAGACTAGGCCACCAGGCTCTGGCCTTAGGCCTCTACTTATGCCAAGGCCTCCAATACAACATATATTACTCTAAGTAATCATTAGGTTTATCGAAAGTACTTTCATTTAAGTTTTAAATAGAAAAAATATATAATCTTAACCTTTTGTTTCTCATTAAAATATAACACACACATGCACGAAGTACAAAAATATTAACCACATTTTTTTTTTTTTGCGAAAACACCTGTAATTCTTGTTTGTTTAAATTATTTTTTATTTTTTATTTTTTTGTGCAATAAGACATTCTTCTTTTACTTCTTTCTAACGGAAGTTGTTGTAAATAGAACTTCTATAAAACCAATTATAAGAGTATATATAAGGTTTTGAAAATATTTACAGTAAATTATTTTACTTGGTAAATTAAAAATTTTATAGGTAAAAAAATTTGCTATTAGTAAAAATATTACTTACCAAGAACACTATAATTTATCAAAATAATTTTTAGTGAATTTATAGCGTTTTAATTTACAATTATTTTTTTTACCCGTCTTGAAATTTTTAGCACGTTCTTATTCAAGTTAGCAAATTCCAGTGTTAGATAGTTCTTCACGAGTCTTTGCATAAATGATACTTAATGTGATGAAATTTGTTGTCGCTAAAAGCCTCATTGTTAAAATTATTTTATTGTAGTGGATCCCAACAGAATTTTCAGCGTCAGCACCTATTACTCTTTATGTACTTCATGGAAACGTTTTTTAGACGTGGCTCTTTTTTTATTCGTCCATATATATATTTGGTGACAATATGCCGTAGAGTGGCTCTTTTTTTCTGTGACAATATACCGTTGAGCAACTATGCACAACCTGCTGGCTCTTTTCTTCCTACCCTTTTACTGCACAGCAACGGAAATCACATTGTGCCCTGTTTCTTGTTTGTTCTTGCTTTTGCTTTTGAACATAAAAAATTGTTCAGATGGGGATTCCTATAATTGAACTCGGGACCTTTTGCTCCCTAAACGAGCATCCTACCACTGGACTTAATCCCCTAGTTTACTATTCTTTTATGTGCCTATAACTTTGGATTGTAAAAATCTGAAGACCGCATAAAAAAATTGCAAATTTTATTTATTTTCAATTTGCAAATATAATTTAAATGCATGACCCCATGAATACATGGAAAATAAATGTTCATATGTTGAAAATCACATTCAGCAGAATATTTATAATGCAAGTACCAATTCGTCGCTGTAAGTAGCTGATCAAATGTTGTAGGAAGGCCATGGAACCTTGCCTTGTCTCTTAATTAATAAATTGGCTGTCCGTAAGAATTTTGCTTTTCAGTTCATGTTAATTGTGCCCGCACGAACTCTTAAGAAAAAGTTATCAATAAGCTGAAACTTCTAAGTACCCTAGTAAATTGCCGGCAAAGAAAAAACTTGAACAAATTATCCCCACAATCTGTAACACCCTGAAGTTAATTAAATGATATTAGAGTGTTAAATGGTAGATTAGTGTACCATAATGAGCATTTTAAATTTAACTTGATTATTTTATGAAAATTAAGTAACCTTGTGTTATTTTACTCTTTTAATAATTTTTAATTATTTTAAATTGTTTTTAATTGTTAATTTAAATTTCAATGAAACAATTTGATTTAAAAACAATGTGTAGTTGTAACACCCCGAAGTTAATTAAATAGTATTAAGAGTGTTAAATGGTGAATTAGTGTGCCATGATGAGTGTTTTAAACTTAATTTGATTATTTTGTGAAAATTAAGAAACTTTGTGTTAATTTACTCTTTTAGTGATTTTTAATTATTCTAAATTGTTTTTGATTGTTAATTTAAGTTTTTAATAAAATAATTTGGTTTGAAAACAGAGAGTGGTTGCACACAGTTTTATGCAACTGCTTTTCTCTCTTTTCTTCTATTTATTTCACTTTTTCTCTCTCTTCCTTCAGTTTTCTCCCGTGCACTCTCTCTCTCCTCTTTCTCTCGTCTTTCTCGATTCACTCTCACTCTCTCTCTCAATCTCTCAAAAATTTTTGAAAACAAATTTCGTTTTCAAGCTTCGGGCTAGGATATCGAAGGCTCGGGAACAAGATTCAACAACAAAAACAACGTTTTCAAGCTTTGATTCGAGGTTAGATTTTAAAACTCAAAAGTTTTTCTATTTTTCAAGATTTTCTTGCATTTTGAAATTTTAGAGTTTCTAAGCTTAGAAAAGCTTTAATCTAAGTTAGATGGACTTAGATTAGCTAGAATGTAAACTTCATTTCATCAAAAACGGATTAGAATCAAGATTTTTCATTTTTCCTCTATTTTCTCTATTTTTGGATTTTTGAGAAAATCTTGTTTAAAACTTGTTTTAAACCATTAAAAAGTGTTCTATTATGATTTTCTATTGTTTATGATGAATATCCATGCCTGGGAATTGAGAAAACAGGTTAGATTTGAAGATTTGAATTCGGGAATGCTGAGACCCGTGCTTGGGAATTTCTGGAATTTCCTAGATCGGCAGGCCGGACTTCAAAGGATCGGCAGGCCGGATTCATCCGACCGGCAGGCCGAACCTGGAGATGTTCGGCCGACCGAACCTGTTCCTCCGGCAGGTCGAACTGTGCAGTCCGGCAGGCCGAAGCAGGGGAACCGGCAGGCCGACCGAGCCAGGAGAAATTTTGTGATTTTCACCCGTTTTAAACTGTTTTGAATCCTGATTTAAATTTCAACTTTGTACAATGATTTTATAAACCTAAATGGCACACTAGGATACCATGAGATGATTTAGTATTATAGGATACCTCGGGTTAGATGCTAATGAGCTAAGTTACTATGCATTTAGGATTTGTGCGTGGATCCGCGGAGCTAACGTATAGCGGACCGGGATTACGGTGTGAGGCACCGGTACGAGTATTGAGGTAGGACTTCTACCCCTTCTTTGATAGCCATTTTTAAATACTTTGGCCTCAAATGGATTTTAAAAAAATGTTTTTAAATGACTTGTTGATAAAGGATTTCCATCATCCGTTTTCTAAAACAGTGAATTGAGATGAATTTTATAATAAACTTCATAATGAATATAAATGATAAAGAAACGATTTCATGAATCAGAGAGAAATATATGTATATATGTATTTTAGGGCATGATGCCATCTCAGAGATCGGGTTGTGTAGTGAACAACCTTGGGGGCAGGTCCCGAAACCCAGCTGGGCCACTACGGTGGTGAGGCATGTATGGTTTGCCCAGGAAAGGAAAAAATGGTACTCTTTGAATTAAATTTATTTGAATTATTTGGGAAGATTATATTTTATTTAATTTCACATTTAATTATTTATTCGTTGATTGTTCCAGTTCATTTTCATATGTCTATTTAATTTACGCAATTCCTTTTAAAATTGAATAATTTTCTAAGTGTAGTCCTATTGAGCCTTTCGCTCACATTTTATCTGTTTTAAAATCTTAACCCTAGGTAGATATCAGCATAGGTTTGGAGAAGAGTCCGCCGACTGGACTTACGATCAGTAGAAGTATTTGGTAGGTTAATTTATCATTCAAGGCATGTAAGACTTTAACTTTTCTTTTATTCTGGACTGTGGTTGTATCATAATATTGTCAGTACTATATGTGTGTACACAATATGTGGGATAGTGGGACTCATACGCGTTCCACCCCATATTTGATTATTTTAATGTTATTTCTATTTGTTTAATTATTATGATGATTCATCTATTTCTTTAACTTTACTATTAAAACGATTCTAAAATTATCACCTTTTTATTTATAAATTTCCTTCTAAAACCCTATTTTTAACTAAATCTTTACTTAATTTATTTAAATAAACCACTACGTCACCTCCCGTACTCCGGGGCGTGACAGTAGTTGCACACAGTCTTGTGCAACTACTTTTCTCTCTCTTCCTCTATTTATTTCATCTTTTCTCTCTCTTCCTCTCATTTTTCCCTCACTCTCTCGCTCGTCACTCTCTCTCCTCTCTCCCTCTTTCGGTTTCATTCTCTCTCTCAATCTCTCTCTAAAATTTTGAAAAAAAATTTCGATTTCAAGCTTCAAGTTAGCATATTGGAGGCTTGGGAACTCGATTGGATGATTTTAAACCCGTTTTAAAGCTTCGATTCGATGTTAGTTTTTAAAATTTAAAAGTTTTTCTATTTTTTAAATTTTCTTGTATTTTGATATTCGAGCTCGTTTGAGCTTAGAAAACCTTCAATCTAGGTTAGAGTAACTTAGAATAACTAGAATACAAACTTTGTTTGATCAAAAACGGATTGAAATCAAGATTTTTTATTTTTCCTCCATTTTCTCTATTGTTGGATTTTTGTGAAAATCTTGCTTAAATCTTGTTTTGATGAGTTAAAAAGTGTTTAATAATGTTTATTTATCAATTTTGATCATTATCCATGCCTAAGAATTGAGAAAAACAGGTTGGATTGAAGATTTAGACTCGGGAGGCCGAAAACCCGTGCGTGAAAATTTCTAAAATTTCCCAGATTGACAGGCCGAACTTGATCTTCGGCAGGCCGGATTCATACTACCAGTAGACCGAACTTGGAAAAGTTTGGCTGACCGGACTTAGTCTTCTAGCAGGCCGAACCAGGGGAACCGACAGGCCGACCGAACATAACTCAAATTTTGTGATTTTACACTTGTTTTCAATGTTTTGAACCCCAATTGAAATTCCAACTTTATAAAATGATTTTATAAACTTAAATGGCATACTAGGACACCATGAGACGATTTGGTAACTTAGGATACCTCGGGTTGGGTACTAATGAACTAAGTTACTATGCGTTTAGGATTTGTGCATGGATCTGCGGAGCTAACGTATAACGGACTGGGATTACAGTGCGGGACACCGACATGGAAATAGAGGTAGGACTTTTACCCTTTTTCTTTGGTAGCCCTATTTCAAAATGATTTAAGCCAAAAATGGATTTTTATCAAATGTTCTCGATGAATGATTGAGAAATGTTCATAATGAACTTCATAAAGAATGTAAATGACTATATTCGGTAAACAGAGATTTTAATAATTAAAGAAAGATATATGGGCATGATGCCATAACAGAGATCGGGTCGTGTAGTGAACGACCTTGGGGGTAGGTCCCGAAACCCAACTGGGCTACTTCAGTGGTGAATAATTGGTTTGCCCCAGCGAATTAAAAAGGTACTTTTGACAAACTGTTTTCAATGGAATTTTAGTAAATGAAAATACTTATTTGATTTATTTAATTATTTATTTATTAAGAAAGTTCTATCAGGATATTTATCTGTTTATTTTGAAATATAGTCCTACTAAGCCTTTCACTCACGTTTTTGTTGTTTTAAAATCTTACCCCATAGGTGGATATCAGCTTAGGATCGGAGAAGAGTCTGCTGACCGGACTTACGATCAATAGAAGATTTAGGTAGGTTGTAGTACAATAAATCAAGGCATGTAAGATCTTAACTTATTCTTTTATTTTGGACTATGGTTGTATGGTGATATTGTCAGTACTACATGTGTGTGCACAATATGTGAGCCAGTGAGACCCATACTCGTTCCACCCCATATTTAAATATTTTTAATGTCCTTTTATTTGCTCAATTATTATGATGGTTTATTTTATTTCTTTAATTTATTCTATTCGAATGATTTTAAAATTATCTCATTTTATTTACAAATCTAATTCTAAAACCCTGTTTTTAACTAAATCTTTATTTAATTAACTTAATTAAACCATCACGTCACCTCCCGTACTCCGGGGAGTGACACAATCATGGAAAAAATTAGTTCTCTCAAGCTTTAAATTATTATTCCCACAATCATAGCAAACGCAAACTCAAACTTTTTATGTTGTTTTTTTAATTAATTTTCTCAAACGGAACTTCAAGCGATATACATAAGATAAGCTTTCTCAGGTTGTTGTTTCTAAGAATGAGATAAATCATAACAATTGCTGCGAGGGACGAGAGGTTGGTATAACGTGGTTAATTTATGGGCTAAACGAGTTTAATTGTTCTCTCCTTCCCTTCCATCGATCAGCTTGCTAAAGCGATGCAATGGGATTAGTTATTTGCCGGGGACTGTCTCCCTTTGTTCAATGCCTTCCTTAACTCGTGCGGCTGATTGGCAGTTCGTTGGCACGTTGGGTGATCCACCGTGATTTCTCTTCGGTTGAATGCTCTGAAGCTCCACAGACTCTTTAATTTCCAGTTTAGTTTTGTTGCATGCTCTCTGGTGTTTAGTTTTCTTTGTTTCTTGGTGTTGTTTTCCGCACTCTTACTCATCTTTAAAAAAAATGAATTAAACAAAAAACCAAAAAAAAAAAACAAAAAGTAAAAGTAAAAATAAATAAGAAATGAGTGAACGAAATTTGAGGGAATGACAAACAGGCCGAATGCACATCCCAACAATTAAGTTGAAATGATAGTAGATTATATAAACAGAAATTTCAAAAAGAAAGTTACAAAGCTTTCTTTGAAGTCTATGGGTGCTTTTTAATATTTTTTTGTACCATCTATTTTAGAGTTATTTAGAACATATATCCTTTGTTGCATTGGGTCTATAGACGACCCAATTGGGCGCTCATAATGGGCTTGAGCCATATTTTAATTAGAATTATATTTTAATTAAATAGAATCCCTTACTTAGTGGATTAGTGCGTTATCACATCAGATAGACTAGAAAAATCTCAATGCACATGTTGTTCTATTCTCCCCCCTCCCTCTCCTTTCCTTCCTCACGTTGATTTTCTCAAGAACGGGCTCTCGGATCGTGATTATTTGTGATTATTCAAGCTTTGCCTTTGTAAAAATGATGAGCAATCGAAGACATAATCATGATTGCGTTTAACGAGAATCAAAGCTGGAAGCATAAAGATCATGCTTGAGTCGATAGAATATCGTGAGGCTTCCCGTGACGATTCTTACTGGTGCCGAATGGAGATCCAACACGGCACACCATAATACTTTTGTATTTGTACTCGGGGTAAACTTTTCCTTCATTTGTATCAGAGCCAGCAGCGGTAGGATTCATATTTATGTAAGATTAAACATAGATACAGGTAAAGAAGAATCTAATACCAAAAATTACTATTTTTTAATTATTATCTTGTGAGTTTTGTTTCTAATTTTATGCTTACTGTTTGAGTCTTATTTTTGGATATGTGACAGATTACTTACGTTTAGTATCCTGACAAAATTTTATATTTTTCAATGAATTGTTTGAGAGAAAATCAGAGTTAAGCTTTTGAAATACGTAACTTTCATTGCATTTTCTGATAGCATCCTTTTGAATCTAGAATTTCCCTGGTATGGTTGGCTTCCTCCCGAAATTATGTTCGCATTGATATATCATGCGCTTGAAAACAATTTCAGCTGAAAAAGTTGTCGCGGTTTAAATTTTGTCTATCTTTTTGAAAAATTTTGAAAACTTTGAATATCAGTCTTTAACCTTAATTAAAGAATCACGTCCTTGACTGCAGTGAGTGGTGTTAGACATATATGCCTTAAGGAGTAAAATATTGTAATATACTTTTGGAGACATTTTATCAATAAAGAATTCATTTATTTTTCATATACCAATTGTTGTCCTTTTTACGTTAATATTTGTTGAATGTGTGTTAAGCAAACAAAATTCTGAGACTATCGGTCTAAATCTTTAAGAATTAGGCATATAATTGACAAATTATACAGAAGATATGATTCTAAAGGTGATGACCTAAAACATAAGATTTGCAATCGAGGGAATAAAATTGGAAACTTTATGCTAAGATTGTTATGTTGTCTACATCCATGATGGGAGATGGTTTGTCTTAGCCATTGTAGTTGGACTCCACGAGTAGAAACATCGGTACCTTGTCATAGGTGATGATGTATTGGATCAGGACATAAATGATTCCATCTGTGCAAATCAATTCACTTTAGACAATCATATGTGTTATATTTTAATCTAGAAATGACTAATAGGCCCACTATTTTGACTTATGTCTTTTGATGTACCAAAAGGTAACATCCGACTTTGTGAAGGTGTGCATATCGATATGTTGAAGATATGACTCTTGATAGTATAGACCTATTATTTATAGATATAGAATCCATAGCTCCATTGGTGGAGTCAATGATTTTCTCTTATATGTATTATCTTGTAATTAGAAAACTAGAGCGCTCAACCATTTAGATACATAGGTATAACCTAATAGTATATTGTCTTTGGATGGTAAGTTTTCGAATGGTGAGATAACATAACGTAAAATAAAAATAATCAGGGAGGTAAGATGGAATTTATCCTTAAGTTGATTATGAATATCCTATAAGGATACGACGCATTATAATATGCCATGGAATCTTAGCTTGTAACGCCCCCTTACAGATGTCACAAATGTTGTTACATACATCCTTGTTATCATCATTTAAGATAAACTATTCAAATTAAAAACATAATTTGGAAAATATATACCCAGGATTCATACATACTTTTTTTAACATTTATTAAACTACTTATTTATATATACTTCTTAAATAGTTTATCAACATGAAAATAATGAGACCATAATTTAAATAAAAATTAAAGTAACCTTTAAAATATCTTTTAACAGTTTGTTCGATCGAGCTTTGGGCATCAGCAAGCTGAACATGGTCGGCAGTCTAAACTTTAACCAATGACAAGCCGTCCAAGGCTCTACAAAATCAGAGTTTTAAAACATATAGATTGGCAGGCCGATACAGAGTAATCGACAGGATGATACCAACATCGACTATCCGATCAATAATGATCGAAAGGCTGATCTTCTCCAAAAATTAAAAAAAACGTAAAACTAGTCTTTTTACATCATAGTGCGGAAAATAAACATGTAAAGAAATAAAAAACATAGTTCAGAAACTTAAAATTCTTTCTTGGCATTCTTTCATTTTTAATCCATCGTTCTTTGCCCACACGCCCTTCTTACCCTCCACCTAATCCATAATTCTCTTATCTCTGTCTACAACATGATAAGAAACTATATAAGCAAGAGCTTAATAAGTACACTTTCCTATCTCACAACATAAAACATTTGATGAACATCTTTTTGCAACATCATATTCATAATCAACATTAATATAATAGTGCATTTGGCATAGTTTCCTATAGAACCTATCTTTCATTAACATTATCCATATTAATTTCATATTTGGGGGCCTAAGTGTTGCACTATTATCATCATCGTTGGTGCACCGTCATGAGAGGAGATGGGTTGCTAATCATAAACCAAATATGACAAGTCCAACTTTGGACAGCATAAACATAGACATAAACACGGGTGTGCAACACTTAATTAGGTGATACATATATACATATATACTTTTAAATTTTGAAATACCTTATCATCAAAAACATACATTAAACCTTCTTGTACATCAAAACTTTCATAATAAAACTTTATATAAAATCATCATAGAAATCATCATGAACATAAATTTTGAACTTTTCATAAACCTCATCATGTTGTAGGTGAAAATATACTTATTTGACTTGCTTACAAAACCTTATCTTAAATGACATCACTGCAGTTTCGATGTGGTCACTTCTTGTAGTGTTCATGTCATACATCCATATACAAATACTAAATTAATTTTCATTTTCATGAAATCATCCAATACCACATGACATCATTCATACTTCCATCTTAAGAAATACAAGAACATAAGTACATTTTACCATCTTACAAGTATTCATGCAAAACTGAAATATTAAAATCTACCTGACTATTAAGAATACACAACTCAATTATTCACAACGCATACACAACTAAGGCATGAAACTTTACAGGAACACAATTAACATTTACATGAATTACCCTAATTTTTCTAAAACTATAAAAATTTCATTAGACAAATAAAATAAGTCACATAATACACAACACAAAATCTGCCAGCAATAACAAAATAATGAGTAGCCCTAACTAACATTCATACAATAAATTATCTATATCATAAAATAATCTAATAAAAATCCTACATGTAATGGACACCTAAAACTATAACATAACCAAAAATTAGCTTCAAATAAGTTCAAAACCATTCAAACCATGCATTAGAATTTAAAGACAAAATAAACTCTAAACACATAAAGCAGTAAGCAACACACGATCATTATTCTAGAATAATTAAAATAAAATTAGTTTGACCCTAAAATTTTTATGACAACTTATAAACATATAAACATAGTACCACAAAAGGTTTCATTATCAAATAAATTTGTTGGTTCATGATAAAGAGTTACATAAACAAGTACTCTGGAATTCACTGATTTAACAGCCTTAAAGCCTAATCTTAAAGAAACCTCAACAACACATAAAATATTTATCATATCACTGTGAAACTTTCCAGTCTATCACTTAACATACACATGAATATTTTTGCAAAATTTCATGAGAATCAACATTGGTTTGCCCTATGAACATAGACTGCATTTTTGTGCAACATTACTGATCAGCAACAATTAAAACACGAGTGACAGAGAATTAAAATTCAATATCTTAATATAAAAAATTGCAATTGACTTGAAATTTTGAGTAACTTTATATAACACATACATAAACATCATTATAAAATTTCATGGTAAACAAACATCTACAGACAAAGTTATGGGGGTCAAATTAAAGGGAGAGTACAATTACAGAAATAACCTAGAATAAGTTCTTACACCAAAACAATTCTTCACAATCTTTCTTTGAATTCATCCAAGAGAAAACCCAGTATTTCATTCAATTATTTGTAGGAAAAATAAAGGAGAGAAGAAGAAGAAGAAGAAGAAGAAGAGAACATGGGGGAAGGGAGATTCTAAGAGAAATTTTGTGGGAGTTAGATATACGTGAAAAATAAAAATGATATGGTGATGAAGGTTAAATTTTATGAAATGGTAGCAAATTTCCTTAAAAATAGAAGCCATATTTGTGGGAGATTGAAGGGAATCAGGAAAAATAAATATTTCAATGATTTGCTCCACTTGCTAATTTCAAACTTTCAAAATGGGAAACTTTGTCAAAAAAATCAAATCATCTTAAAAGTCAAACATTCCCTAACATGAATAAGGAAAGAGACAAAAAATACCAATTATGTAGATTTTTACAACCAATCATATTATTCATAAAACGCCACAATTTTGGAGCTTATCTGTCGATTACTCGTCAATAGTCTTTAGCCTACCAGTTACTCATGATCAATCTGTTGAAGTTGTGAGTTCGGCCTGCTGATGAAATCCATCAGACTACCGTTTTGAGAGAGACAATTTAGCCTACCAAACTACCACATACACTAAGATACGACAAAACATTAAATATCTATCATGTACGCATTATAAATGACATAAACACCTTGAGCACATCAATTCCATGTGACTGTCATCTGCATCATACTTAAAATAAAATTGTCAGTAAAATTATTTTATAAAGAAAATACTTAACATTGTGAAATATCTACATTAACCACTACATGAAAAATGGCAGGTGTTACAATTCTCCCCACTTATAAGAGTTTCGTCCTTGAAACTCAGAACAATTGTGAATATCTAACCCTTATGTCGTCTTTACATTCCCATGTAGGTTCTTGCATTTGGTGATTTCGCCATAACCTTGACTAAAGGAATATCTTTATTTCTCAAGATCTTGGTTTCCCAATTTGAAATCTCCATTGGCTTTTCTTTGGGGCTCAGGTCATCTCGTATTTTAATCACCTATGGCTTGATCACATGCATAGGATTTGGGACATACTTTTTGAGCATTGAAACATGGAACACACAGTGAATAGCTAACATCTCCAATGGCAATCTCAATTGATACGCTACCTTGCCTATCTACTTCATGATTTCATAAGGTCTAATAAACCTCGGGTTCAATTTGCCTTTCCTTTCGAACCTCATAATTCCTTCCATCGGTGCAATCTTTAGGAACACAGCATCGCCTTCAGTGAATTCTAAGGGCCTTCTTCTTTTATTAGCATCGCACTTCTGATGGCCTTGAGCAGTCTCAATTCTCTTCCTTATCAACTTTATCATCTCAGAAGTTTCATTAACAAAATTAGCCTTTCCACCATCGACGCTTTCCATCATCTTCTTTTCACCAGCTTCATGCCAACATATAGGCAACCTACATTTTTGCCCATATAAAGCCTTATAAGATGCCATTCTAATCGTCGCCTGGTAGCTGTTGTTATAAGCGAATTCTGCTAATGGTAACATTTTACACCAGTTGGTGTTGTAATTAAGGGTATAGGCCCAAAGCATATCCTCTAAGATCAAATTCGTCCTCTTTATCTGGCCATCAGTCTAAGGATGAAATGCTGTGCTGAAGTGCAACTTAGTTCCCATCGCAATCTATACACTTTTCTAGAATTTGGACATGAACCTATCATCATGATCAGAGATGATAGACTTAGGAATTCCATGAAGTCATACTATCTCCTTGACATAACATTCTTCATTAGTTGGTTAACAGCAACCCAAACAGCAGCATATCCATTCATAGTCTTGGGCAAATCGATAATGAAATCCATTGCAATTTCTTCCCATTTCCATTCCAGTATTTGAAGTGATTGCAACTTGCCACCAGGTCTTTGGTGTTTAGCTTTGACTTGTTGACATGTCAAGCATTTTTCACATACATAGCGACATCATGCTTCATTCCAAACCACCAAAAAGTGTCCCTTAGATCAATATACATCTTTGTTGCACCAAGATGAATTGAGTAAAGAGTATTGTGAATTTCTACTAAGATTCTTTCCCTTAAAACATCAAGTTGGGAACACAAAAGCAATTCTTGAGATATAAAGTTCCATCATCTGCAATATGAAACTCTACACATTTTCCTTCATCAATTTCCTGCTTGATCCTCTTTAGGCTTACATCTTCGTCTTGATTACTACTTATCTCATCAAACAATGATGGAGTAAGAGTCAATGCTAAAAGCTACCCTGGTATGATTTCCAAACCAAAGTCTAGAATTTCTTTCCTCAAAGGCTGAGACATCGCTTGTAATGGCATCAACGTTGCGACCATCTTCCTACTCAGAGCATCAACCACACGATTAGCTTTTCCTATGTGATAACTCTAACCATCTTCGCTGTCTCATATTCAGGTTCTTCTAAGTGAAGAAGTATTTTAAACTTTGATGATCAGTGAAGATCTTACATTGAACTCCATACCAATAATGTTTCTAAATCTTCAGTGCAAAAACTACGATCGCCATTTCGAGGTCATGAGTAGGATAGTTCTTCTCATAGTTTTTCAGTTGTCTTAATGCATAGGCAATTATCCTATCATTTTACATCAAAACTACTCTAAGGCCCAACTTAGAAGCATCACTATAAATTACAAATCCATCATTCCCGTCAGGAATAGCTAAGACTAGAGCTGTAGTCAACCTTTTCTTCAGTTCTTGAAAACTCTTCTCACACAGATCTGACCATTCAAACTTCTTTCCTTTGTGAGGTAGATTTGTAAGAGGTGCTACTATCTTGGAGAAATCTTCCACAAATTTCTAGTAATAACCAGCTAGACCCAAGAAGCTTCTTATCTCACTTGCATTCTTTGGCTATTTCTAGTTAAAAACAGCTTCAACTTTAGCAGAATCCACCATTATTCCTTCCTTTGATACAACATGGCCCAAGAAAGATACATTGTCAAGCCAAAACTCACACTATGAGAACTTTGCATACAAATCATGCCTCTTTAGAGTCTCCAACATAATTCTCAGATGCTCGGCATGCTCTTCCCGACTCTTTGAATAAACGAGAATATCTTCGATAAACACAATGACAAATTTATCAAGAAAATCCTTGAATACCCTATTCATCAAGTCCATAAAAGCTACAGGTGCATTTGTTAGACTGTAAGGCATAACCACAAATTCATAGTAACCATACCTAAATCTAAAGGCTATTTTAGGGATGTCTCCTTCTTTTATCTTCAGCTGATGGTATCCTGATCATAAATCAATCTTTACGAACATAGATGCATCCTTAAGTTGATCAAATAAATCATCGATTTGAAGCAACAGGTACTTGTTCTTGATCATTACCTTGTTCAGTTCTCTATAGTCGATGTAGAGTCTCATAGACCCATCCTCCTTCTTGACAAATAAAACTAGTGCTCCCTATGGTGAGTGACTAGTTTGGGTAAAGCCTTTGAAGTTCCTTTAATTGAGAATGTAACTCTTTTAATTCCACTGGAACCAATCTGTATGGTGCCTTGGAAATCAGGTCGGTGCCTAGAGCGAGCTCAATCTCAAATTCGATCTCTCTTTCTAGCGGTAGCTTGACAGATCATCTAGAAATATCTTTGGGAATTCTTGTACTATAGCAACATCTTCAATCTTTGCCTTTTCTTCCTGACTTTTATACACAATGTTCGCCAGATAGCCCATCTAGCCACTTGCTAACAACTTCCTTCCTTTTATAATTGACAAAAACATGTTTCGCTTCTTTCTAGACTCATTCACATACAAGAATCTTTCTTCACCTTCTAGATGAAAAATCACCTTTTGTTTTTGGCATTTGATGGAAGCATTGTACTTACTTAGAAAATCCATCCCGAGAAGCATGTCATAATCATACATATCGATCATAATAAGATCGAGAAAGAGTTTTGTTTTGGAAATCCATAAAGGAACTATACGTAAATAATGCATAGACATCATCACTTCCCTAGAGGGTCATGTTGTAATGAACCCATGTCTCATAGGTTCTAAATGTACTCCTAACTTCTTAGCAAAGGATGAAGATACAAATGAATGTGTGGCATCCGTATTAAAGAGAGCATGTGCATTAAAAGAAAGAATTGCAATCTGACCTATGACAACATTAAAGGCTTCAATAGCCACCTGTTTTTTTATCATTGCATAAATGAGGGCATTGGTAGGTGGGGCTTTAAGTCTTCCCTGATTAATCAATGGTCCTTCTAAAGTAGCTTGCATCTAATGGAATTGGGCATGAGGAGCTCTCTATTGAGCTTGAACATTAGTCTGGTTGGGGTAGTTCTCGACAAAGTGGTCCTCGTGTCCATAAATGAAACATTTGTCCCTAAACAGCATTTACCTAGATGTTTCTTCTAACATTTGACCATGGTTGTATATGCTAATTATTATTGTTATATTGTCCACCATTATGCTTCTTATGACCTTGACTCTATTGGCTCTAGGAGTTGCCTTTCCTCTTGTTGTTCTTCTAGCTCTAGTTGTTACTATTGTTGTTGTCATCTTTGTTTTGGGGTCAGTTCTGAGTGTTTGCATTATTTTTTGATTGACCTAGTTGGAGCTGGTTTCTTCTTAGCTTTAACAAATGAAATTTAGCTCGTTGCACCCTCATGACAACCTATTCTTGGTTTTTGGGTAGACTTGCCCCATCAACAATTGCTGCAATCTTAAGCCTAAGGACTGTAATCAATCTTTTGACCCTTTTACTATCATCGCTAACCATCCCTGGGCAAAGATGTGCCAATTGGTCAAATTTAGCCACCACATCAATAACTAACATGTCTCCTTGGTGTAGGTTCTCGAACTCATAGTAATGCCTTCGAGTAATGTTCATATGGAAGAACTTCGTGTTGAATTCAGAGAATAAAAATTCAATATCTTAACATAGAAAATTCCAGTGAGCATGAAATTTTGAGGAACATTATATAACACATGCATAAACATCATACTAAATTTTCATAGCAAATGGACATCTATAGAAAAAGGTATGGGGGTCGGATTAAAGGGAGAATACTACAAAAATAACCTAGAATGAGCTCTTAAATCAAAACAATTCTTCACAATTTTTCTTTGAATTCACACAAGAGAAAACCCTATATTTCATTTAATTATTTATAGGAAAAAAATAAGAGAGAGAAGAAGAAGAAGAAGAAGAGAATGTGGGGGAAAGGGAGAGTCTAAGAGAAATTTTGTAGGAGTGAGATATACATGAAAAATAAAAATGATATGGTGAGGAAGGTTAAATTTTCTAAAATGGCAGCAAATTCCTTAAAAATAGAAGGCATATTCATGGGAGATTAAAAGGAATTAAGAAAAATAAATATATCAACGATTTGCTCCACTTGCCAATTTCAAACTTCCAAAATGGGAAACTTTGTCAAAAAATGCAAATCATCTTAAAAGTCAAACAGTCCCTAACATGAATAAGGAAAGAGACAAGAAAAAATACCAATTATCCAAAATTTTATAGCCAATCATATTAATGGAATACATAGGTGTAACCGAATGGTATACTGTCTTTGGATACATAGGTGTAACCGAATGGTATACTGTCTTTGGATACATAGGTGTAACCGAATGATATACTGTCTTTGGATGGTAAGTTTTCCAATGGTGAGATAATGGAACGTAAGATAAAAATAATCGGGAAGGTAAGACAGAACTTGTCCTTAAGCCGATTATGGATAATCTTATGGGGATACGATACACTATGATATGTCATGGAGACTTAGCTATACGGGCTTCGTAATTCTATAGAGTTCGAGAGTGCAGCTCCAAGCTTTTAGTGGAATAGCGTTGGAGTTGATAATTATGAAATGTATATCTGGGATATTGGGTTTCA